>CM076679.1:46835010-47012510 GCA_038501925.1 Xenopus petersii
AGATGAAGTCCAAATGAAACATAGCATCCATACATACACACACTGTCCCCTCTATATACTCACATAAACTACTGTATACTCACACAAAAACTATAGATTTTAGTTTCACGATAGCCTTGGACATTGTCTGTCCAATAAATCATCAAGTGATTCTTAAAGACATTAACTGAATCAGCCATCACAACATCACCCGGCAGTGCATTCCACAACCTCACTGTCCTGACTGTGAAGAACCCCTTAAGCTGCTTCAAATGAAAGTTCTTTTCCTCTAGTCTGAAGAGGTGGCCTCTGGTATGGTGATCCACTATGGGTAAAAAGGTCTATAATGTCCTCTAATGTACTTGTAAAGTGTAATCATGTCCCCTCGCAAGTGCCTTTTTTCCAGAGAAACAACCCCAACCTTGACAGTCTACCCTCATAATTTAAGTCTTCCATCCCTCTAACCAATTTGTTGCACTTAGTCTCTGCACTCTCTCCAGCTCATTTATATCCCTCTTAAGGACTGGAGTCCAAAACTGCATTGCATACTCCAGATGAGCAGGTCATTAATAAACAACGGAGGGAAACGTTTTAGCTGCACTGTATTAAATAAGCCTTTTAATGCATCTCAACTTGCTCAGTAAGGACATTTAGGTGATATGCAAAAAGCATTAGAGTGACTGACCAACTCAGCACTGAAAACCAATGAAACTATTGCATGAGGACAGTGCACTTGCTTCAGTCAGTGGGCAGCACACTGCATCATTGCATTGCTGAGCAACAAATTCTCTTTCTATTATCTCCTATAAAATACATTAAAGGAAGGAAAGGTCTTTTTACTTGGAGGTGCCAAAAGTTAGGCCCCCCCAAGGTGATCGTATGTACTAACCTCGGGCCGGTGCACCTATTAGGAGAAAACTGCACTGGCCCGTGAAATCTTCCTGCACTGCCGAACGATTGTCTTTTTTTTTCTCAAGGTTGCGCATGTGCAGTACTCCGAAAAGCCAAACTTTAATGAAAAAGTAATCTATTTCGTTCTACTGCGCATGTGTCTGCTCTGGGAAATTTGAAGAAAAAAGAAACCAAAGACAATCACTCAGAGATGCTCGCTGGAAGAACCATGGACTAGTGCAGTTTTCTCCTAATAGGTGCACCGGCCTGAGGTTTCAGATAAGTACATGCGATCACTTGGGGTGCCTAACTTTTGGCACACCCAAGTAAAAAGACCTTTCCTTCTCCTTTAATAGTTTTGAAAACATCCAATATATTATGGTGCTCTAAGCATTAACAATTGCATGCAGATTCTGGAGAGCCAGCCAGTGTCTTTTTTCACATTTTATTTTTTATTTTATTTACAAATATGAAGATTCCTAGCCAGCCACTTATCAGTAGAGAATTTGTAAAGTGATGTATTTTTTGCAGCGAAATTATCAAAAAAAACCCCAGAGCAACAGATTTCATGTTAATGCTCTCATTACGCCAGCTTTAAAGCCGTTTATGAAAAGGGATCAATTTTTTACTAAAGGTACACTGTCTTTGCACTACTGAGTGGATTAGACAAGCTACTTAGCAATTAATAATCCATTATCTGCTTTATACATAATAACTGACAACTGTTACTGCCAAAGCTCTCAACATGTGTACAGTATATAGACAACAGAGTAGCAAATAACTATATAGATTTTTAGGTATTCTAAGAAAACCTATGAAAAGGCATGCATTAAAATAACAGTGATTGTGCAATTCATCATGAATGGAGCAGCAATCTTCACACAGAACAAAATTATATGGCACAGTTCAGCTATTGTCTACAGTTTTGTGGTAAGTGCAATTCAAACTGAATTTGGTATGGAGAAATGTGACTGGCCAACATGCAAGTACACACATACAGGTATATGATCTCTTATCTGGAAACCTAATAGCTGTAAAGCTCTGAATTAAGGGATAGCCATGTCCCATATAGCCCATCTAAGTAACTTTTTTCTGTCGCCGGCATCAATATCGGGTGAAATTTGTGGCGAATCGAAACGGACAAATTCGCCCATCACTAATTCCAGGGTTTCTACAATGGCTGCTTGAATAACCACAATAGAATCGGTTCAATACAATAATAAAATATAAATAAATACAAAAAATTCAAGGTTGAGCACAAAGAGACTTGAATTTATGAAACCAAAAACAATTTTTTTTTACTTTAATTGCTTTTATTAAATGTACTCAGTATTTTATATACAATTGTATCAATAGTATTATTTATATATATATATATACATACTGAGTTCCTTTTTTTTGTTTTGTTTTTGAGGTTTGGCATTTACGCGGCTATCTTTTAGAGGCGTCATTACCCTACTAGGCAGCATGGAATGGAATGGAAGACTGGAAGATCAATAGTTGCGGGGCTGAATATTAATATAAGCAATAAAAAAAATAAGAATAGCAATAACATTCAAGCCTTGCAGTCAATTTGTTTCTTTTTTTTTGCTTCTCAACAGCCAGATAGCATTTTTATTTGTGGGCCAGAAAATGGCAGAATTGGAAGATTGATCCATTAATAAGACATTAATACATTAAGGGGTTTATTTCAAAGGGGTCGTTCACACACTCACAGACACATGTAAGCGCCAAACGCAGGTGGGACGCAACGTGTTTCTGTGTGAGTACAGCCCCTTTCACAATAATTGAGTGTTTCTACTCCTGCTCCCCTGCGGCTGAACTGAAGAAAGTGGAATGTAGGGGAGTGCAGGTAAAACGACCCATGTGTAAAAGCCTTTAGAAAGCACAAAGACCACCTTTTATTTTCTAAAGCACTTTTTCCCTTTACAAACTTCCTACATAATAATTTTCGAAGTATCCATTAATGCTTTTTTTTACACTCGTTTACCAACATAGGTGCTTAAATTGCAAAAGTGTGGTTCCTTATAGTAACCAATCAGCAATTAGCTTTGAACAGTCTACTGCAAGTTAGAATATGAAAGCAAAAATCTGGAAGCTTTATTAGTGCCGTTTAGCACCTATGCTTTTAAATCAGCCCCACTGTCTGTTTCTATGTATTTAATACAGATGCAGCCACTTTGGTTTGTCTGTTTGACACAGAATAACTAAACACAGATATCCCATTTATCTCATTTAACACACAAAACTGTGTCACAACATCCCATCTAATTAAAGCATTCATCATTGTGAACAATGGTGCTTTGGTATGCTAATGAAAAGGTTAAATGCATTAAATGAGTTAAGATAACTTTAGATAACACAGTTTCTTCAATTAACCACGAGTCATGACGCATTTAACTCACAAATCCAAGTGGCTTCATCTGTAGCAACATATCATGAAAGTATAGCTAGTGTAAAGCTCTTGTGATATAAATCAATTTAGGGGATTCAAATCAGGAAGGAGAGTTTATTTCTACAGGTAATTGAATCACCACAATGCTTTATCAATGAGCCATTCTCATTATCATTCTGTAAAAAGAGCTGACATGATTTGAAAAGAAATGTGAAGGCAAGGACCATGCTTCTCTAAATGAAGCACAATTTTATTTTCTCAGATCGAATACCCGATGGTCAAGAGACCTCTGCAGTGTTTGCACACTAATCTAGTTATTCAATCACATGCACTTGACTGATGACACAAGATAGCAGCTGTGAGATACACGGCAGAATCAGTAAGGACCACCATTGCAATATTTATCCAGATATCAAACCGTTTGCGAGATGTGACTTTAATAATGATTTCATTAGTGACAAATGAGTTTTGTAATTATGAATATAAGGAGGAAAGTTTGATGAATGTTGAAATGTCATATCTGCTATCATATATTTTGTGTGTCAGGCCTTCAGGCTTAATTAGCTGCAGCTGAACATCACAATTTATCCTGGCTTGACAAACTAGATGGTTAATTAAAAAGTTAATGTTTGATTTATCAGTAATTATGGCTTTTAACTTGATGAAATACCATACAAATTTTCTGATTTCAGGAGGTAGAGCATGGTAAGTTCCAGTATAAGCAACCCAAGTATAAGGATAGTTTTTCTTCATGCTGTTGCCTTGCAGCACATGCATACCAATGCTGTATGCATGAAATCATATTAACTAGGGAAGGATTTTCACAGGGTTAAATACAGAAGAAAAATGCTAAATAAATAAACATGTCAGTAAATTCCTCTTGCAAGCAAGGAACATCATTGTAATGGAAAACCTTTGCCATGCAAGAGACTAGAACATGTAATGGTAAACAAAGGTCCGGGACTAGGGTACTAAACAAACATAGCTCTGTGATTGCCAAATCTCTTTACTTGATTTTCAGGATTCATTGAAGTCTGGCAAGTGCAGATAGACTGGAAAATGAATGTGGCGCCACTATACAAAAAGGGATCAGACTCAAAACTATAGGCCTGTTAGTCTAACATCAGTGGTAAGAAAGCTATTCAGAAGGGGTCTTAAGGACTTGGATTTCTTGCAAATCATAATACGATGGCTTTGTGCCAGCATGGTTTTATGAATACTATATCTTGCCAGAGTAATTACATTTCCTTTTATGGGGAGGTGAACCTTGATTCTGGGATGGCAGCTGATGGGATCTACTTAGACTTTGCTAAAACTTTTGTCACACAGACAATGTCACTGGTTAAATTAAGGAATATTGCCCTGGAACACATTTCCTCTTGCATGAACCACACATCATTAGTTGTTTTTCTAGAATTGGGACTATAAAGTAGGAAACCTTCATTTGTCTGTAGACAAAAAAAATAACAGTTAATAATCTTTTTCTCTGTTCTACCTGCTGCCCCTCCCCCTCTGATATTAAGGGTCCCACCCCTTCCTGCTTAATTTTATTTACTATTTACATATTAAAACATAATTTTGGATTATTTTTACTGCTTGCTGCAATACCCTTTTCCATCTCAATTGTAGCTTGCCTGAATTTTTGCATTACTTGGCCTCCTTGTACTTGATGAACATTTCGGCTGGCCCAGCTAACTTGAATACTTTAAAAGCATGTATTTTCTTACCCACCTCAATACCAACACTTCTATCAAACCACAAAGGTATTGTTTTGTGATGGCATTCCTTGCTTACACAGGCAGTATACTAAAATGTATATTTATTAAGCAACATTTTGAAGACATACCATTTTAGTTCTGTGTTTAACCTTATGAAAAGCCTTTCCCAGTTATTATGTTGCAGAGATGCCCTTATGCTGTCAAAGTTTGCACATCTAAAATTTAGTGCTTTTGATACTCCCATATACAATGTCAGATTGGCCCACCGGGATACCAGGAAAACTCAGTGAGCGCCTTCAATTCAAAATGTAAACCTAAAATCTTATATTGTTTCAGTGCTTTCTAAATTTTTTTTTAACTTTTCAATATGATTTCCCAGTGGGTGGCATAAAAATGCAAAGTACAAACGCAAGATTCTAGAGAATGTCAGACTTGCTAGAAATATTTTTTTGTTTTCTTTTGCCGTGTTGATTTGCAGAACACTTTATACTCAGAAATAATAGAAGATAGATGGAGACATCAAATCTCTTTAGCTTTTAGAATACTTGTACTGTAATATAAATGACTATCAGCTAAAGGCAGGGAACATGCAGTGCTATGCCTGTGATTGAGAAGCAATAACTTGGGCAGCAAAACACTCAGTGCAAGAAAATACTGTAATATTACATAATATGGAAATGTAACTGTCAGTAATAGTGCCAGGGAAATACTTATGCAAAACAAAGATCCATCTGTTCCAACATATGTACAGAATTGGTTAATATTATTCAAGGAGCTCCGAGCAGAAGGAAAGTTTTCCACTATAAATTAAAGTTTCTGTAACATCTATCCAATGCTATCTCTTTATTTAAGAATGGCATACAGTAATTTGGAATAAGAATTGTTGCAGAAGAGGGAGTTCTAGTTAAGTGAAATCTGTGAGATTAAATTAATCTAAATGCAGCCATGAAATAATGGCACAAAGTTTTAATTGTGTGAAAAAGCCATTGATTGTGCATACTATCAGCTATGTTGCTAACCATAATATCAGTAGTTATATCAGTACTAAGATTAATAAAGTAAAATATCATTAGTATTATTTAATGCCCTTTTTATTGCATTACTTTATATTGATATTATTGATATAACTGTAGAAACTGCAATAACTAGATCATGAAACCTCCTGAAAAAATACATTTTATGTTGGTTTTTATGGAACATTTGAGGTACAGTTTCAAGCCTAGTGATAAAATAACAATGTACAAGGTGGGTCATTTTTATTGAGCATAACAGTGAGAAGTAAAGTTAGTTACTAGTGATGAGTGAAACTTCTCCATTTCACTTGACTTGTGAAATCACAAAAAAGTGCAAATAGGGACATTTTGCAGAAAATCTGCCAAATGCATTGACAATAGACATTTTTTCTTGCATATTCCTTCAGGCTAAGTCAATGGAATTTCTGAAATTTTTTTACAACTGGCGTTATGGCTCATCCCAATTAGTAACAGATAGGGGAAGATTTATTTAAGATTATTATAGCGTTCATCTGCTTGGGTTTTTATTTACTACAAATGATGTTTCGCCTTTAGTCTGAATTTTTTTTTCACATTAATGAAAAAGCTAAATGTTTTCAGTGTTTTATATAGTTTTTTCATCAAACTTTTTCCCAGGTCTGAGATAACAAATGAAATTTCATACATCATTTATGGGCAAAGTTTGAAAAGATTAGACCAGTTTTTCAAGATGAATAATGTCTCACAGTGTAAGCTTAATGATACATTCATGAATGACAAGAAAAAGAAATATCCCATGATTTAAGTGAGAATTGCCAATAATAGTAAATGCCTAAAAAAAAAAGTAGTTATCAAACTTGGAAAATATCCTGGGAAGAACTAAGAAATGTTACTGATATTTTATAAATATGTCCTTACTCCATTTTTTGTTTAAATTTGATGAACTTTGGTTAATTTCCTGCGTGAGAAATTGTTATTAAGAGAGGGCGTTGGCTGTTTGCAGTAAGTTATAGTTTGTGAGACAGACATTTGTTGAGAGGATAAATGGTAGTTATTGAGAAAATCACTTGGGAGCAAGTTCTGGCAATAGAGGGAGAAAACAAACTTGCCTCCAAACAGGGGATTGGTTAGTTTTGCATTGACAGGCTTACTATAGCACTAATGTATTTCAAAATATGAATTTATGAGCATTGTTTATTTCAACTACAAAAACATCAGTCATTTAAAATAATCTGTTTGTTGAAAACCTGTCAGCAGGAAGTTACATGAGTGGAATTATTATTTTAAAAGAATGGATAAAAACAGCCTCTAGGAAGTTAAGGCTTCTCAACTCAGTGATTAGTTGAAGGGTGACAGTCTGCTACAATTCAATTTACCTTTAAAGGAAAACTATACCCCGAAAATTAACACTTAAGCAACAGATAGATCATATCATATTAAGTGGCATATTAAAGAATCTTACCAAACTGGAATATATATTTAAGTAAATATTTCCCTTTTACATCTCTTGCCTTGAGTCACCATTTCGTGATGGTCTGTGTGCTGCCTCAGAGATCACCTGACCAGAAATACTACAACTCTAACTGTAACAGGAAGAAGTGAGGAAGCAAAAGACACAACTCTGTCTGTTAATTGGCTCATGTGACCTAACTTGTATTGTTTGTTGGTATGTTTGTGAGTACAGTGAATAATACAATCCCAGGGGGCGGCCCTTATTTTTTTAAAATGGCAATTTTCTATTTATGATTACCCAAAAGCACATAGTACTAGAAAAGTATATTATTATGAAAATGGTTTATTTACATGAAGCAGGATTTTACATATGAGCTGTTTTATGCAATATCTTTTTATAGAGACCTACATTGTTTGGGGGGTATAGTTTTCCTTTAATGATTTACATTATTGCAGTTTTAGTGGTAATACCAATTGAGATTGATTACATATTATATTATATTATAAGTACCATTACATATACTGCATATTATAGTAATTCATAAAAAATCTTAATAATCAGTCATTTCTAGTAGTCAGACAAAAAATCCATTAGTTTAATGCCTCACATTTCATACTCTTCTATTTAAAGAGAACCTATTGAAACATTTTTTTTTTCTTCTATTCTTTTTCATCCAGCCCTGGTTAACCTATTCCTGTAAAACCTCGGATCAATGAAAATCAAATATTATAATACATCATGGCACCTAAATCTATATACTGCAGGACACACAACTCATTTAGATCAGGATGATGGGGTTTCTTTTGAAATAAATGGGGCTGTTAAGGAGGCATAGGTGGTACTGACCTTTGAATATACATTATTCCCCTTTTTTGTACAGAGTAGAAGCAGTGCCATGGTCTACAGGACTCCTCCAATTTCTCATTATGCATCTCCTGCCACAGAACATGACCCTGAGTACAAATTTTTAATACCTGTGACTCCTACTTAAGGTTGAGGAAGCTAATAGTGAATGGTATGTTGATTTTCACTGATGTACAACAAGACAGCTGCTTATTTTTTAACTCACTCCTCCAGAAGTCAGTCACCCAAAAGTCCACCAAAAGATATAAGCATTTTATGGCTGGATAAAATTGATCCATTTGCAGCCATAAAAAAAAACACATCAACGCACGAGGAGTCGATTACAATGTTCCATAAAGATAAAATCTGACCCACCAAGTTAAAAATCTCCAGTTTAGTTTAGCTCTCAGAGTACAATTTCAATAAATAAATGCAAATTGGGTTGAGTGAGCTGCATTAAAGTGAGCTGAGAATTGAATTTTGCCTGATTTTTGCTTTTCTACTTCTAATCATCACCTTTGAGAAATATAATTATAATAAAATATTGCCAAATCATGTGAATGTTTACAATACAGCACATAAATTCAAATTTCAGAAGCTAACTGCTAATTATCTTGGATGACTTTGCCAGAGTGAGCATTACTAACTTACTGAGCTGTCCTTTAAACTGAACAGCATATTCAAGCGAGACCTGTAAGAAAACAGTTGTGTTATAAAGCATGCATAGCTAAACTACATCCTGCTTATTATAAACTGAGGCATAGCTGTAAATAATATTAGCTGCTAGATATAATGTGACCTCTGAGGCAGGGAACACCACCTCTCCATCTGTGTTCCATTACAGAGAATCTCAGCAGAAGATCTTATTATGAAAATGGATGGGCTCAGATTAACCAGACAGTCACAATAATTCTCTGCTACGGGCGGCATTGCATTCAACAAATATGGGGAACGTTTCCAAGACATTTTTCATTTCATCCATTCTGTCTTAGAGAATTGGAAGGCCGAGCTATTATGTATCCAGAAACACTCTCTGCAATAAGAGCACACAGAAAAATATGATTTTGTGTATGGCTGATTATTTTCATTGCAGCCAAAGAAATATGCAATTTATTTTCTGGACTCCTTAAATTCTGATCAGTAGTGTTAATGTGCTTGTAGTGCAGCAACTGAAATATGTCTGCCAGAAATATCACTTACATGATTGTGGTACATTGCGTGTAGAAGGATAGAAAAATAAAGGTCTATTATGGCTGAAAATTTGCAGTGGGTGGTATTATATGGCAGCAATACTCCAGAGATGATATCTGACTTTATGTCATTAGCAAGTACTTGTAAGATCTTATACACGTTATGCTTAACTTTAAAGACCCGAAAGCAGTCTGTCAAGATACAGTTATCATTATATCACTGTTTACTGACGACATATTGATATCTCAGACACTACACTTTCTTTATTTTTAGGGTGATAAATGTGTTGGCATTGTGCGCTAACATATATACTGCAAAATAACTAATCATAACCTCTACAAAGAATTGGGGAGAAGAACTAATAATAATACATATTATGTTGATTATAAATTACTTTTGCTTTTTTTTTTTTTTAACTAAAGCAACTTCTTTGACAGCATATTTCAGCATTGAAAATCAATCTGTTCACCTTACTGACTTCAATAGGAAGTACATGACACCTCTAGAACAGGCAGCCTTCAGCCTGAAAACGCCCACAAAAGTTGGTGGCTAATGCTGTGTTTTGACTCCAAAAACATCTGTTTAAATTCACACTTAGAGACAGATTTACTAAGCTTGAGTGAATAATTTGAATGTAAAAAAATTTGAATTTCGAAGTATTTCTTTAGGTACTTCGACCATCAAATTGAATAATTCGAACGATTCAAAGTAAAAATCGTTTGACTATTCGATAATCGAAGTACTGTCTCTTTAAAAAAAAACTTCAACTTCATACTTCGCCACTTTAAACCTACCGAAGTGCAATGTTAGCCTATGGGGACCTTCCCCAGCACTTTTCAAACTTATTTTTGATCGAATAAAAATCCTTCGATCGATCGCTTAAAATCGTTCAAATCATTTTATTAGAATGATTTTTAGTTGATCGTTCGATCTAAGCTTTTGCGCTAAAATCCTTCGAATTCAAAGCATTTTACTTCGAGGGTCGAAGTTTTATAACCCTCGAAATTCGACCCTTAGTAAATCTGCCCCTTACTATACTAAAAGGTACATAGGTTTTGCATTTGTTTTAAGATTTGCACCATAAACAATTCCAGATGGGTAACACAATGGTTACATTACTATGACTCTTGTTGGCTTCAGTTATAATTCAGCATTTCAAATGGCCATATGGGAAGCAAGGTTAGAAAACTGTACAAAGTCAGTTCAATCGTATTGAATCTAATAATAAATAAAACAGAAAAGCAGAATGAAAATCTTTAAGGTTTACCAGCCAATTCAGCAATCTCACCTGCCATTCACAAAGGCCCAAGGGGCATATGCATTTTAAGACAAAAGCTCTGTTTATCCATACCTATGACGGAAAACATGTGGCTGGAATGCAAAGCATTTTATTCTGTATTAAAGAACACATACATAAAATGCACTGGTTTTTTTTGCAAAAGAATATTGCACAGTTTACGTCTATTTAGGCTGACTGCCCAGACCTGCTTCCTGTTAAGGTGAGAATCAAATTTATGGGCTGACACATAACGCTCATGAGTTCGAGGAAAGGTTTTTGCTCCTTCAATTTAGAAAAATATAATGGATGTTATATAATTCTTTGAAAATCATTGTTTTATTTTTATTTTTTTATTAGAGCATTTCCTCACCCATACATTTCTTCTCAATGTTAACAACTACCATTGTCAGTGCTTGGTTGAGACGTCAATTGTCAAAAGACATGTGAGTGTGGTGTAATATGTTTTATAATCTACAGACTCCTGCACCCAAGCATGGAACCTTGTTTAATGGTGAGCACACTTTTGGCTGTTTAATGGATTGGCCAATGTAAAAGACTGCACATAGCAGTGTGCTGGCATAAGTGTTCTGAACTGGGCTGTCAGACAAATGTTGCAGCAACTGGGGAACAAATAAAATCCCATGCCATAGCATGGTATCAGTTGATGCGAGGTATGGATACAATATCCTTATTTTTCATTCCAACAGTCTGAACTTGTAAAAAAAAAAACGATGGAAATAATATGCCTGAGGCTTTACTGAAATAAGAGGGAACAGATACAAATAACGTGATTACATATAATTAGTTCATTCTGACAGGCTGATGATTATCTTGGAATCCATGTATCCAGTTTGCAAATTGCTGGTCACACTTTGCATGAAACTTTTGTTTCAATTTATTAAACCCACTTGAGTGGAACAATCTTAATTCATGATAAGCCATATATAGGCATTTACCTTCATTCAATATGTAAAAAAAACATATGCAGTAGCAATTAGAGAACTGGCTGCTTGCTGTAAAGGAAGCATAGAAAAAATTGATATTGATATATTGATGCTGATTTGTTCCAAAAGCTTCTGTCTGGCCATACACCAGTCATGGCTCCTGAGTGGTTGAAAAATAAGTGGTTAACAAAATACACTTTCATTAAAATGAAGGGAGGGGGTTTAGAATCACGTGAATATAATAAATGCACCCCAAATGTGATACAAATATTAATAGCTTTTTCCCAGATGACCTAAGTACCAAATTAGTATAAGAGTTGCTGATCCTGTTCTGTTGTTTAAAATTAGAAGAAACCCACATTTTTTCTTTCTATGTAGGTCAGATTCAAAAAGAAATAAATATGGCATAACACTGTGATGCATATTCAAACCATTGAGTCAAATCTGGCTCAGCATTTTTATCTAGGAAACAGTGGGTGTAGGGCTGATTTCTTTTAGCTTCAGGGGAATGAAAGGTACAAAGAACAAATGACCTGCTAGTTTTATGAATGCATGCGGCTGATGGATTATCTCCTAAGTAAACTGTGTATAGTGAAACCATCTATAATACATTACCGGCAAAAAAAGTCTACACATATACACAAGTTTTACATTTTGCATGAGTACATTTCTAAACCTTTATCACATTTCATAAATAGAAAAATGGCCATGTGTGAATCTGGTTTCCAATTTGAGTTAGTCTATTTTCAAAAAAAATTATTACTCAGCTGCTGCAGTCTATAAAGGCCTGTCAAAAAAGGGCCAAAAGATACTGGAATATAGCCCCCAACTCAAAAGGGCACCCAAGTCAAAGATCCAACGATATATTCCAAATCATTCTCTCAAAGTTAAAAAATCACTCTTTATTCAGCATAAATGTTAAAAAGTAGGCATACAGACCAATTGATGCTCCGTCTTACGAGTTTCGCACCCACAGGCACTTATTCATAGGCCTATGAATAAGTGGCTGTGGGTGCGAAATGCGTAAGGCGGAGTATCAATTGGTCTGTATGCCTACTTTTGCGAAAACGAAACACGTAAGGCGGAACGCGTAAGGCGGAGTATCAATTGGTCTGTATGCCTACTTTTTAATATTTATGCTGAATAAAGAGTGATTTTTTAACTTTGAGAGAATGATTTGGAATATATTGTTGGATCTTTGACTTAGTCTATTTTCAGACATAGTTTATTTTTACTTAAAAACATATTGTATATGTAATAATACTAAGCGCTAATAGAGATGAAATTTGTAGAGCTCTTACATTTACCACACCGTGCTGCATCATCATCCAGTACAATGAATGAAGCCCAGTGACACAGATTGTAGGAAAGCTTGGATGGCTGCACAAGGTGACTTGAGCATAGGTCCAGAAGTTACCTGGCAGTTGGTTCTGGTCAGTTGGATTACTAGGCGCACAGCAGCATACCTCCCTACCCAGGAGCTGGAAAAGGGGTTGTCAAAGAAGTTGGTGGGGATGCATTGACCCCAGTGAGGTTATTGGGCAATTGGCAAAGTAAGCTGGTAACTGGGTAGGCCAGGGGGTCTAGGGGGAGGCAGCCAGCCTATGGTGGGGACTTGGAAAGAGGCAACAATCATGCTCAAGGCCCAGAGTCAGTTCTCTGTGAAGACATGATAATTGTTTTTAGGGATGTAGCGAACTGTTCGCGCGAACTTCGACCGTTCGCGTCCGCCGAATGTTCGCGAACGTTTGGGAACGTTCGCATTTTGAGTTCGCGTTCGATTCGAATAAAAATCGTTCGACCATTCGACCATTCGAATTCCTTCGACCGCTAAAAATCGAACGATTTCCATTCGTTCGAACGATTGTAAGCAGTCGATCGAATGATTTTCATTCAATCGAACGATTTTAAAACGTTCGATTCGAATGAAAATCCTTCGATCGAACGATTAAAATCCTTCGATCGTTCGAATCAAACGATTTTAGCGAGGGTTCGAAGTTCGTGAACTGTCCGCGAACGTTCGCATTTTTTGCCGGTGTTCGCGAACGGCGTTCGCGAACACCAAATCGGCAGTTCGCTACATCCCTAATTGTTTTACTACTGTTTTAAGGTTGTGGTACAAGTGATCCTGTTGCAATAATTTGGTTATGTATTAACTTTTGTTGATTATCATTGTCAATAAACAACTGTGGTCTTCTCTCCCCCAGTGACACATCTCAGTTATTTGGTGGGAGAAGTTAAAAGCAAGGGAAAAGGGGATTGGGGGTCAGTCGATCTCAATCCTGCATTGGGGCTTTATTCAAATTTGAATAGAAAATGTTACATTCCTAATTACAAGACAGTACTTACCACCGTTGCCGTGAGTGTGGTACGAAATTTCTGTATTCTACAGTGTGCAGTGTCATTAATATTTGATTATTTTCCTTTATAGTTATGGCTATAAGTTATAGAGAAGCTTTATACTTATCATTCTACAGAGAAGCTACTAATCTCATTTCCTTACCAAAATCTTAGGGGCTGATTTATTTTAAAGATTTTGCTGTAATTCATGAAAAATGCATCAGGAAAATAAAACTTTTTTTGACACATTGTGTATACAGGTTTCCATGGCACACATGAAATATCACTTTCCATGGAATATTAATGCATTCATTTCATTATTTCATAGGCAAACTATTAATTCTTTCCATTATTTTTTGTCTTTTACAATTTCGATGTTTTCTGTTTCTAACTATTTCTAGAAATCTCTATGCCAGCTATAGATGTAACAAGGGCTAGCCTTTGTTAGAAGAACTACATATTCCCTATATGTAATAAAAGGTGTAATGTTTGCTCAGGTGCAGTAAACCATAGCCAGCAATGTGATATTCGCTTTTGATCAGTTAATACTGCTGATTGGATGCTATAGATCAGGGGTGCCCAAAAGGTAGATTGGGATTTACCAGTAGACCTTTAGGCCAGAGACACACGCTCATATTTGGGGAGATTAGTCACCCAGTAACAAATCTCCTCTTCTTCTGGGTGACTAATCTCCCCAAACTGCCTCCCACCAGCTAGAGTGTAAATCGTCGGCGGGGTAGCAATCAGTGCTCTTCGTTTCCCGAAGTCACCCAAAGTTCCCTCTCAAATACGGAAAACTAATCTATCCAAGTGCCGTTCCATCGGCAATTTACATTTTAGCAAGCAGAAGGCAGTTTTGGGAGATTAGTCATTCCGAAGAGTCAATTTATCGTCAGGTGACTAAATCTCCCCGAAACCCTTAAGTCTCCCCGAGTGTGTCTCTGCCCTTAGCTGGTGATCAGTAGATCTCAAGACACTGTCCACAAACAGCTTGGCTGAATCACCCTCCTATTTCATGCTTTTCATTCAGATATCTATTACATTAAGGTTACATAAAAAAATAGTTGCTTGTTAAATCTAGCTATATACATTTTCCAATTAATCAGTAGTTAAATAATACTTTCCATGGAATATAATGCTGACAATGCTTTTATGTATGTAGATCATAATGGCACAACATTACTTAAAGAAGACCTGGCATTAGTAAAGTATGGGCACTCCTGCTATAGATGATCTGAAGCAAATGTGTCTTTTATTAAATAACACCTTGTCTTGAAATATAAGAATTTGCCATTTTAATCAAATGCCAGCAAGAGTGAAATCATATCTTCCAATAAAAAAGTATTAGCTGGATTATGGGTCAAGGTTATCTCCACATAGAATTAGAACGGTGGAAGTGTTAACTAATAACATTTTTCTTAACTCTTATGCATCAAAATCAAATATAAATATATCTATTTGCTCTTCTGAAAAAAGGATTTTAATGCAGGATTCTGCTGTGGAGTGCTAACAACTGATGCATTAATAATTAAAATGTATTTATTGATAAAAATATTATCACAACTAGTTTAAATGAACATCAATACAATATAATCAGTGATGAGCAAAATGTTTTAGAGGTTTTGTTGCAAAAAAGATGCCTATAGATGCCAATGGGTGAAAAAATTGTCACTTGTAAAAAAACAATTGCCCATAGACTTTCGACTTTATTTTAGTTTATTGGTTTTCTCTTTAAAATGAAAGGGTGGTCCAGTAAACTAACAACATATTGTTGAGGGACTCTATACTATACAACTAAAAGAGTCATTTATCATTGTCATGGGTGCGGGTACTAAAGCATACAGTATAAAATAATTCCCATTAGTACCCATGCATGGAGTACTTGCACCTATCACAATGTTCAGTGTAGTCTGAACTCTGCACCATGCTCTGGATTAAGAATCTGATGCAAGATGTAATGCATGACATTATTGGTGCAAAGGTGTTCTGCACATTTTTCCAGCTATTTGTATGTATACCCCTGGGACCTATTGTCTTATCTTGTGTATGTGAATGTGTTCCAGGTTCCAAATACCACCCACCAACTATGCTGCATTCAGAGTAAGGCACAACTCTCTGGCCTAAATTCAAGATTTTCCAATCTGAATTGTAATATAACTTTTAATGCCATTAAATATGTCCACAAGAAGCTTTATCAGAGCTATATATATTCTCATAAAATACCATTTCAGCATTATTTCCTCTGTTAAAGCAACTTAATTTCGAAGGGAAACCAAATGGCACTGTTGGGGCAGTGTTGAACGTAACTGAATGAAACCAAAAGACAGGATCAAAGTGCACATTCGGTGAGCATATATATTCTTTCAATAATTAAACTACTAAATGTAATTTTGTTAATGTAAAATATGTACAGCAATATGCATTCCTCCTTATGCCTCCATGCTATTAATTGAAAATTTTTACTTAACACTATGTACATCTGGTGGTGTCTAGCTAAAGGATTTATTGTAACCAATCTGAATAGTGAGCATATGGGGGAAAATCACACGCCAGTTCTGTTGATCTTTCTCTAGTGGTTCCCTGGAAATATGTAACCTTAAATCCTATTGCGGTGGCATCTGGATGCTTAGTGCTTGTTATTCTAAGCCACATCCTTCTCCCTAAATGGGGATTAAAATGAACATACCAAACGCAGCGATAGTTCAGTACACCGGCAACCAAAGCTTCTTTTAAAAAAAGGCAGCAAACTGCAATGCTGACTAAAGCCAGCTGACATTTCTCTAGGCTTCATGACTTGAAAACTAATTGTGTTGTAAAAGCATTATGCAATCAGCTACAGAAATGCCAACCTGTGTATGGTATTCAATTACTTGTCTCCATTCCTCGCACAAAATGTATGCTTGTACCTGTACATATTACATTACATTAATACATGGATGCATACACTGCATTTTTGCTTAATTAAATGATGCAAAACATTATAAAACAAGGGATAATATCATTATTTATTTCTAATATCAATTAGAATTCTCCTTTGCAAAGGAATTCAAAACACATTCTATAGTAAGAATGTATGCAGTTCATCTTATGCAGTGGTACACTTGTACTGTAGGTCACTTACACAGTCTCCTGAATGAGCATCGGGAGAGCACACTTATTGGCCATATAATTATAAACCCTTTCACAAGATTTGCAGATTTTTCCAGAGTAGCTCTGGAGATCCTGGATCTGTTAAGTAGTTACAATATATGGAATAGTCTTATTTTTAAAAGCTTTTAATGGAATAGTGGTAGTTAATTAAACATGATTTTCATACTCATAGGCTGGGCATTCCAAGTCTGCTAGGTGCATTTATTAACACTGGGTACATCTGCCTTAACCTCAACCTTAACAGTTGTGTTCCTCCCAGCAGAAGAACAAAATATTAGATGGCTCAGTATAGACATAATTCCTGCCCATGTGTACTCTGTTAAGAGACTGAAGGAGTAATAACAGGGTAGCTCTAACTCCAGGGTCCACTGGATTTTTTCACAGTGTTCCACTACCCCATTCCTCACAGGCTGAGATCAGATAAGTATCAAGGAGTACCCCAAATCTACTCTTGTTTTTGTGGAACATGTCTATATGTTGTTTATATGTCTGCTTGACTGTCTGCCTCCTCCCCCAAATACTTTACCTACAACAATGAGGATCACGTTGGGATGTATCAGACCACAGTTTTTATTAGGAACAATAAAAAGAAATCATAAATGCATGTATGAACACAAAAGAAAAGTACAACTTTAAACCAACAACATGGCACAATATTATATGTCTACTCTCCTACTGAAATTCTTGGCAAACAAAATCACCAGGTGGTTGTCTGTCATGCAGGTAATTCTCTGCGATAGCATTAGGTTTGCAAGTAAGACCAGGCAAGCCATAACACTGCCCTTTTAAGACTCTTGATGCAGGAGATAAGCCCCCACAATTGGCACCCTCTTACCTCTATCATTCCTTCACAAAATGAGAGGACACTCCCCTTCACTGCAACCTTAAAGGGATCCTTTCATCGGAAAACATGTTTTTTTTCAAAACGCATCAGTTAATAGTGCTACCCCAGTAGAATTCTGCACTGAAATCCATTTCTCAAAAGAGCAAACAGATTTTTTTATATTCAATTTTGAAATCGAACATGGGGCTAGACATTTTGTCAATTTCCCAGCTGCCCCCAGTCACGTGACTTGTGCCTGCACTTTAGGAGAGAAATGCTTTCTGGCAGGCTGCAGTTTTTTCTTCTCAATGTAACTGAATATGTCTCAGTGGGACATGTGTTTTTACTATTGATTGCTGCTCTTAGATCTACCAGGCAGCTGTTATCTTGTGTAAGGCTAAGGCCACACTAGGCGATAGCGCCGCGATTTGACTCGCGGCGACTTTTCGCCGCGACTTTTAAGCCGCAATCGCTGGGGAAACTTTTGCGCTGGTGTCTATGGGAAATCGCCAGCGTAAAAACACACGCGGCGATCTTTTTTCTATTGTCGCTAGAAATCGCCTCGCTAGGCGATTTCGAGCGACAATAGAAAAAAGATCGCCGCGTGTGTTTTTACGCTGGCGATTTTTCGCGATTCCCCATAGACGCCAGCGCAAAAGTTTCCCCAGCGATTGAGGCTTAAAAGTCGCGGCGAAAAGTCGCCGCGAGTCAAATCGCGCCGCTATCGCCTAGTGTGGCCTTAGCCTTAGGGAACTGCTATCTGGTTACCTTCCCATTGTTCTTTTGTTTGGCTGCTGGGGGGGGGGAGGGAGGGGGTGATATCACTCCAACTTGCAGTACAGCAGTAAAGAGTGATTGAAGTTACATGACTTGGGTCAGATTTCAAAATTGAATATAAAAAAATCTGTTTGCTCTTTTGAGAAATGGATTTCAGTGCAGAATTCTGCTGGAGCAGCACTATTAACTAATTCATTTTGAAAACATTTTTTTTCCCATGACAGTATCCCTTTAAGGGCAGATACAATAATGTTACTTGGTTGCGACACAGGTAAACTTCTGCTACTATCACCCTTTGTCATTAACTTACTTCTTCCTGTGAATCACCCACCTTTAGTTGTTTAAACTCTTTTAATGCTGTAGAATGTACAGCGCTAGAATAAATATATCATTGTGCTGACACTGGAAATTCATATTTCAATTCCTTTTTTTCCTGACACACATTTTATTAAGGACTCTGACAAGGAAAGGTAAAAAGTGTTGTTGTCTCTTTTTCTTTATTAAAACTGTTCTGTTCATACAGAAATGATCCAATATTGTATAATCCTTATATAAGTCCTTCCTTTGCCATATTTCAATCACTTCTAAGCGCTGTCATGACAAGGTCTCTGAAATGAATACTTGCTGCAGATGAAATCCATTTGGAAGTACCTAATGACAAGGCCTCTGGATGTTTTCTGCGAAGTGCAGTGAATGCTGAAATAAATTGATATTATGGTAGAAGTTGCCTACAGTTAAGTAGTTGAAGTGCTTCTTTTTTTTACTGTATTTGGTGCAATGAGAAAGCCACTTGCAAATGAGATGCTACAGATGAAATATATATTTTCACTACCAAATAACATTATTTTTTCCTCTATTATAATTGTTATAATTATAGCTTAGGTCCGTTTCTAATTTATCAGGAGTCCAGACGGAGCAGTCTTTTGGATGTATGTGGCGGCAAAATGATTTAGCAACTGAAGGTCAAGGACACTGGAAGAGGGTCATATGGGATGATAGATGTGGACCTTCTCCAATGGGATTTTCAGTACTTCCTAATGGAAATTTGACCATTTCCGCATCTTGTTCAATTTAAAATTTAGTTTGTATAGTAATGACCTAAAAGTTACTGAGATCTTTTCTTCTGTCCATGAAAGCCAAACTATCGGACACCTCAGCTAGCCATAACTTATATCAGTTCCTAAGCATGATAGGATGTTATTCAATTGGCGACAGATGCTTTTTCACTGGGGAAATCTAATAAAATTTGTAATGGAGCAAAAACGATATTATAGTGGTAGGGATTTCAGCTGGAAATTAAAGGCCTTTTCTGGATTCACAAACACACTTTTTATGAAAAAAAAATGTTCGCAAAAGGTTCACAGAGCACATATATTTTTCACAAACAACTTTAACATTCCTCAATACATGTTTTATATATTCCTCAACTACCAAAGTATTTACCATTGGTAGTTATATGTATATGCCCTGTTTCAGCGGAACGGCAACACACTTTGGAGCAGATTCATCAAGGGTCAAATTGAAAATTTTAATTCAAAATTAAAATTGAAAAATTTTTTATGGTCAAAACTGTTAAATTCAACTAGGGAGTTATTGAAATTTGATTCGAGTTTTTAAAAAAATGTGAATTTGATTTTCGAGATTTATCATACTCTTGCCCTTTAAGAACTCAAATGTGACTATTCGCCACTTAAATTGCTGTTTACCTCAATGGGAGAGGTCCAGGGATCAATTTGGAGTTGTTTGCAGCCTTCCTGACATTCAAGTTTTTTTAATCGAATTTTTAATTGGAATCCAGTTTCAATTCCAGTTTTCAAGTCTTCCTAATTCATCTGAGTTGTAAAAATTTGATTTTTTAAATAAATTTAGTTTGGTCGAATTTGGAATTTATGGGCATTTAGGGGAGTTTTTAAAAACTCACATGAATTCGAAATAGACCTTTGATAAATGTGCCGCTTTGTGTTATAGCAGCTTGTTTAACACTGTAGTGGTGCTTTGCTATTATTGATGCTATTATTGTGTAGTATGGATATAAAGGTAAAATGTAACTATGTACTTATGTACATATGTTGTAATCAAATGTACTGGTTTTATCATGAAGTCTTCATACGCATAGCTGGCTTGTTTAAACATGTAAAAAAGCATAAGCCCTGCATCATTTCAATAAAACCATTTCTACAGTCAAGAAGTAAAAATAAGCAAATGGATTCCAAAGGCAGAAATGACATTTAGACTGGTGGACAATAAAAGTTCTGTGAGCTATATGAGCAACCACAACAGATTTGTCCTTTTAAATGTCTGGTTTATTTGCTTAAAGCTGAACACTTCTTATTGATGGCATTTACAAACCCTCAGTAAATAATTTCAGGAGGCTGTAAGCAAGTGTAGCAAGAGATAAACTGATCTGATACAGTGGCGAATTGATGCAAAGGGTAATCAGACAGCTCTCTTCATTCATCTGTCTGAAGCAACTTGTGATTGAGACACCAAACGTACGCATATAGACAGATTGTGTTACTTCATGCAAAATGGAATATTTGCTGGTCGCTAAGCCAGCTGCAGATAAAAGGGCACTCTGCTTTTTCATATATTTTCATTTTTTCATATTGCAATTGATTTGGGGAAGCCAATTTGCTTATTTTTATGACTGTTTATATATAATCGTCTCATTTCAGTGGGTGTCATGTGCAGTTCAGAGTAGACTTAAATCATAATTGAATGAATTTTTATATATATATATATATATATATATATATATATATATATATATATATATATATAGGCATTTTGTGGATAACGGGGTTTTGCAGAATAGATAGCAGGTGCTTTGATTTCTGCACTTGAGAATGGGTTACAGACAAATTCAAATCAGGGGTTAGTGTACTGAATAAAAAATTCATATTGGGGGAATGTGTCACTATAAATTGAGTTCCTTAGAGATTAACTTTTAAAAGGAAATCCATCACAGAAAGAATCAGTACCAACCCCTCTATTCTTTATTGAAGGGTAAAAAATATGTAATTTCACACTTTTAGCATATTTAGTATGAATTAAATGTGGTTACCAATAACTGCCTACAATTGAGTTCCATAGACTCAATTTTATCCAAATAATCCAAATTTTTAAAACTAATTTCCTTTTTCTCTGTAATAATAAAACAGTAGCTTGTACTTGATCCCAACTAAGATATAATTAGTCCTTATAAGAATCAAAACCAGCCTGGTTTATTTGATGTTTAAATGAATATCTAGTAGACTTAAGGCATGAAACCCAAATTACGGAAAGATCTGTTATCTGGAAAACCCCAGGTCCCGAGCATATCTGGATAACAGGTCCCATACTTGTACTGTGAAATACCAAATCTCACAGCCTTAAAGTGAATATCCAGGACTGTCCATAAGCCAAAAACCTACAATAGACATTATTCAGTTGAAAGCCAGGGTCAACACAACAGTGGCGGTTTCTTTGGCTGTAGCCACATAGGAAAGGTGTAGGCATTCTTTAAGAGATTTGTGAAAGTCTCCCTTCTTTTTACTCAGTCTTAATTTACCCCAGAAGTAAATACCTAAAAAGAAGTGACAGTTTAGATTATGTATATTAGAACAATAGACAAGTGGATGGCTACAGATGGCAGAAGTATTAAAAATACAAATACCGGTATGAACTAAATAACTTTTAAATCAATAATGTATAGATTCTGTGAAACGATGAACAAAGATAGAACTCTGCCTTATCCAAATTGTGAAACTATATTTGCCTATTCTTTAAAATGATCCCCCCTCTTCACAGTCTTATACACATTCTATATTTTTGTATAATAACGTTTCTGTTTATTTTTTAAGACGCAGCAAATTATGACAAAGTGGGATGGGTTTTTGTTTTTAGCTTGGTTTTTGTGTAAGAAACATGTGAGAACATAAATAGGAAAAAGAAGCACCAGATATTACTCCTGCAAAAATACTGTTATAGAATATATAACTTGATTTGGTACATTTTTGAATTACAGGTCAGGGGAATAATGGAAGGAGACAAACCATAGTAAGGGGATATCTTAATGGAAAATTGGAAGACTCTGAAACCATATGCTGCTTACTGATAATATCTATAGAGGGGTTACTACAATGTCATAGATTCAGTGCTGCTTGCAATATAGGTTTTCTAGTGAGATGTTATTTTCTCTTTTGCATTTTTATGGACACACAGCCAAATAAAGAAGAAGTTGTTTTGTATTTCCCAGGGACAAAGACTATTAAACAAGCTATTGTAGAATCTACAATTAAGTCAGCAGGGAATGCAGAAAAAGCTATATGCAAATCTCCCATAAAGAAAAGCAGCCTTGATCTTCGGTAGTACCTTTTTGGTTTGACAATTCCCAAGAGAACTTGTTAGAAGAATCACATCGAGTGAAACCTTAAACCTTTCAAGGAGTTTTGATCTGCCTTTTGTTTTCTTTTTCCCAAAAATGTGATCTCTATCCAACTTGAAAAGGACAGTTTCTGCATACTATAATCTGTAGGGGGAAAATAGTGCAATTGAATGCAGAATACTGAAGAATATTTATACCTTGCCCTCTGCCTGACAAAACTCTCCTAAATGTAAGTCTTAGTTTTGGCGTATTATGTTATTTGTCTTTTATTATGTTATTATTTGTTTAAAAATGAGGGTATTTGCCTATCCTTGTTCAGTTCTTTATGTCTGCAATCATTCTATAATCACTTATCTTTTGCAGATTGCAGATATATTGATATTTATTTGTTTTTTTCAGCCGTCAATCTTTAGGGTTAAAAACCATTGTTCTCCGGCTCAAAGTATAGCATCAGGCGGGATGAGCTGCAGGTTACCTTCTAAGCACTGTTTGTGATGGGCAAATCTGTGCCAAAACGCTTTGAAGTCAATGGGCGTCAAAATATGTTTGACACGGGCGTCAATTTTTATACGCGTGACTATTGGTCCAAATGCATCAAGTCAATGGGCATCCGAATAATGTTGACGCACAAAAATTTTTATGCCTGGGGCTATTTTGACTTGCGACAATTTTTTTTGACGCAGCGAGTTTTTCGCCGGTGAATTGCCACCGCAGTTTCAAATTCATTTGCTTGCTCTAATTAGTTTCTGGTGAATATATTCACCCATCACTAAGCACCATTAATTATCTTTGAAGGGGCATTGCCAAAAAAAGCAATTGATAGATTCCCTGCATGTTTGTAGTACTTGACAGGCATCTGTAACAGAAAACAGCAACATCTGCATTCATTTGTTTCTTCTGGTAGGTCACAGGCAGCAATGGTTGAATTCTGTATATACATAAAAGAAATCAAGCAGGCTGCAGGGATATATTTTAATAAAGTGGGAAACAGTATCTTAAACTAACATGGAGGTAACTGCATGGAAGACAGCAGGCACTGTCACACTAGGTAAACTGCTCTTTGAAAAGCAGTATATATAACAGCATCAGCAAAATGATCAGAGTTTCAGGGTAAGTTTATAGCTCTGTTTATGTCCCTAGTAATTTTGCCATGTCATATCATTGGCTAATTAATCCTTCAAGACTTCATTTGATCTACCAATAATCCTGCAAGAAAAGACAATTAGTCAACCAAACAGCCAAAGTTTGTCCCACTGAATAATCCTGTGAAAAGCAGTTAGGATAAAGATTTCTCCGCTATAACAGCTGACATATTCACGGCTGAACATTTGCCCATTGATTTGGCCAATTAGAAAAACATCTGGCCTGATTCAGCCAACCAGAAACTCACACATTGGAAGCAGTCAGATGTTTGACCATAATGTGACTGGCAGTTCTCCACAAATCACTGTAACCGCAAAGTGAATTATTTACTCAGTCAAATTAAGAACACAAAACATATTAACTTGGTTTCTTGTTTATAAGTCATTCTGTTCAGAATGATCTGTCCGCAAGAAAAATAATTCACTGCAATAAAAATCTTCATTTAATTAGTGTCTATAAACAAATACTGTATGGTATAATAGTACACTATAATATGTTTATAAATGTCCATATCAGTTCAGAATAAGCCTTACTATAATGGCAGAAAATGTGGAAGAGCTGAATCAAGTTCATTAGAAGCATCCTTAAAACTGAACGTAACCCTAAAGAAAAATAACAAATAAAGATGTAATTATGAATAGGAGATGCCTGAATAGAACGGCCAGTACAGGTTTGGGATCTGTTATTTGAAAACCCGTTATTCAGAAAGCTCCAAATTGCATAAAGGCTGTGTCCCATAGACTTCATTTTATTCAAATAATCCAATTTTTTTAATATGACTCCCTTTTTCTCTGTAATAATCCCAACTTGATCCCAACTAAGTGGACCATGCAGCGTGTCATTTAACATGGAATAATAAAGGTTTTCTATTTTAAAAAGCCGCCCCATGTGCAGAACTCCATCTTCTTCTTTTCCCCATTGTGTGCGGTGTGGGATGCTAAGGGAATCCTGTACCCGGTTACATGCTACAGGCTGCCGGACTTTAATCACGATGAGTCAGAGCGGTTACCTTTTCCCATCTTCTGCTAAGATAATTTATCCTTATTGGAGTAAAACCAGCCTACTGGGTTTATTTAGGATTTATCAAAATCTGAATTTTTCTGATATTTTATTTTAAAAAAGTTCGACCAATCGAGAATTTACGATTTGACCTTATTTATTAATAAAAAAAAAAAGCTTGATTTAATCGGATTGGGGCTGAACGCAATAAAATCCAAATGAAAGATCCAAATTACTGCAAGCAAAACCCAAGTCCCGAGCATTCTGGATAACAGGTTCCATACCTGCAGTAAAAAGTAACAATATTGTAGCCACACAGGCTGTCAGGGTCAGTGACCCCCATTTGAAAGCAGGCAGAAAAGGAAGGCAAAGAATTATAATAAATAAATAATGAAAACTAATTGCAAAGTTGCTAGGGCATTCTAAAACATACTAAAAGTTAAATAAAAGTTGTACCACCCCTTTTACCTAGTATAACATGTGGACCTGGACTAAACACATTTATTCTAAATTGGAGGTCCCAGTAAGTAAGATTTTTCAATATCTCATTTTTTCTACAAAAGTATATCTTAACAATTTGCAACTATCTAGGAAGCAGAGACTAATGAAACCATAGTAGTACTGAAGTCACTTTGTATTCTGATGTAACGGCAATCCATCAGTGAACAGAACAATGGGTCAGCCATTAATTAGACTCTTTTCAATAAGGGTCAAACTACTCTTTATTTTGACATTTAAATCACTGATTGGGTAGTTTTCATTTTAATATGCAAAACGCATTACAAAATGCTTCTTTTTTTGTTAATTGCCTTCATTTTTCAAATTAGCAGCCTGCTTTATAGCTAGTTAAGGAAAAATTCTGAAAAGTCTGGAAAATAATGTTATAAATAAATGTGACCAATGCTACAGGCTTGGCCTTTTTTATATACTTATTCTGGTCTGGACTTCCATGTCTATATTATAGGAAGGAAGGCTGGCTGTTTTAAAATAGGAATAATATCTTTAAATAACCTTTTAGCATGTATGTCAGTAGTGTAATTTTTACATGTTTTTTACGTATATCAATAGTGTCCAACTTTTTTCAGTAATTTTTCTATAATTCACATAGTACATTACATACACTCATGTAATACAGAATTGCTATGCTAATACAGACTTGGTTTGTCTGGAGGAGGACACATCTCTTCCAGTGGGCCTTGCTGTGTGGCAGTTATAATGGAGATTGACATCTCGATCTCCTTCCTCTTCACTGGGGAGTGATATCATGTATGCTAAAATAATCCTGAGAGACTCTATAAACTTATTCAAGATATCACCTGCTGCTTTTGTGTGACCTTTTGTAATGATGCATTTTGTCATTTAGCAGTTGAAGGACTGGTATTTTGACAATTCTAAATGTATGAATGGCCATCTGAAAACTACAGGTCACATCACATGAGAATGGCAGAAATCAAGATGATAATTTCCACAGTAGACCCAACCCACAAATTCCTTAAGGAGGAAAGGTAACAACCTCCCAAAAGATTAATTTGTGCACATATGCTATGCGGGTTATGGGTGCAGTTTCCTGCATATGGAAGCTTCACTTTAATTACACATAACACACTTCCCATGCATTGCATATATGTAAAGGTTATAATTATAATTACATCTTTATTTTTCATTTCTTTGTTTAGAATATCATTCACGGTTTTCTCAATCTGACCTTCTCTGACGCATCTTGATGTTCAATAAAATCCACATTCATATGCAATGTCTTGTTTATGACCTAAATGGTCAATATGTCATAAAATTAATGGGCCTTTCTATGGAGTATCTCAAACGCCAGGAAATCAAATTGATTGTCTTGTTTAACAAAAGTAATGATGCTCAACCGTGTGGCCCATAACAGTCCCATCACACAAATAGAAAATAATGGAGGCCATCAGTGCTAATTGAAAGAGAAAAAATTATATATGTATATATATATATATATATATATATATATATATATATATATATATATATATATGCTTCATTATACATTTTACAAAGGGACTAGGTTTTACCTGCAACTTACTTGCTGCTTTCAAGCAATAGAATTCTTAATGAATCAGATAAAATTGAGCATAGGACTGGCCAGATATGGGATGACTTTGACGTAGTTGGGCAGCTTAAAATATATTGCAATATATGGACAAACAATCCCTGTTTTGTTTAAAGGGTAAGGCATTTTTCAGTAGCAGTATGCCCAAAATGTCGCTGTCTTAAATATATTGATAATGGGTTGAGTGCAGAGAACTCTTGTATTTGTCTATATGTATTTTGTGGTCACAGCCTCATTGCACCCCCGCCTAATGGTTTTAAAAACTAGTAGTGAGCACAACTTCCCCTTGTTTGTTATAGTTATAGAGGAGCAGTGACCAGCTCCATGTTGTAGCTTCCACCCTTCCCAACTATAGTCAGGTGATCCCACTGGTGTCTAATAAAAGGGCAGCCAAGTTTGGGAGTTTTACTTTGAAAGCAGCAAGTAAGTTGCAGGTAAAACCTAGTCCCTTTGTAAAATGTATAATGAAGCAAAATAATTCTTAATGAATCAGATAAAATTGAGCATTTGACTGGCCAGATATGGGATGACTTTGACGTAGTTGGCCAGCTTAAATATATTGCAATATATGGACAAACAATCCCTGTTTTGTTTAAAGGGTAAGGCATTTTTTTGTAGCAGTATGCACAAAATGTCTCTGTCTTAAATATATTGATAATGGGTTGAGTGCAGAGGACTTTTGTATTTGACTATTTTGTGGTCACAGCCTCATTGCACCCCTGCCTAATGGTTTTAAGAAATAGTGGTGAGCACAACTTTCCCTTGTTTGTTATAGTATATATATATTCACAACTTAATTTGCTTGTGGTGAAATGCAGAAATTTGCTGCGAATTCGTGTCTGGTGAATTTATTTGTCCATCACTATTAAAGGAATTGTTCAGTGTAAAAATAAAAACTGGGTAAATAGATAGGCTGTGAAAAATAAAAAATGTTTCTAATATAGTTAGTTAGCCAAAAATGTAATGTATAAAGGCTGGAGTGACTGGATGTATAACAGGTCAGTCACAACTCTACTTCCTGCTTTTCAGCTCTCTTGGTTTACACTGACTGGTTACCCTGGCTACCAGACAGTAACCAATCAGAGACTTGAAGGGGGGCCACATGGGTCATATCTGTTGCTTTTGAATCTGAGCTGAATGCTGAGGATCAATTACAAACTCACTGAACAGAAATGTACCATGTGGCCCCCCTTCAAGTCGCTGACTAACTCAGAGTTATAGAGCTGAAAAGCAGGAAGTTGGATTCTGTCTGTTTTATTAACCCTTTCCCTGCCAGCCGTTTTGTCCTAGATGCGAACATCTACTGCCAAGCAGTTTTTAGATATTTTGCACTCTTTCACTTTAAGGGCCTTTCCTGGGGTGGTCTTTTAGTTAACCCAGGAAAACAATATATTGTTTTTTTCAGGACAACCTGAACTTTCACAATATGCAAGAATTTTGGTGTAATTCTACTTCTCTAATAAAATATTGGATTCTAAGTGTCAAATAAAATGAAAAAAATCATGTTGCACGAAGAACAATCACATATATCAGAAACATCATTCATTTTATGTACGAGAACACAGCCGATTTAGAAAGGTCTATGTCTCCTGAACGCGACAATACCAAATATATATAGTTTTATGGAGATTTCTCACTTGTATAGCTCAAAATCTACAAGCAGTACACAACCAAATTTCCAAAGCAACACTTCCCAAACGGCATACTTTTGATTTCAAGGCCAAACATTCCGCTAACAGTAGGTTTACCCTAGAAAACTACCCATTACTAGAAAGAACAGATTCTGGTGAATCAAAAATGGGTAGAAATATCTTTGTACTCCAAACCACCAAGTTGCAATTGTTTCCTAAAGTTATAATGTTTTATAGAAATTGGTGAATTTTTTGAAAAATGACCTCAAAGCTTCCACTCTACAGCAACATATCTCCCACACATCATTAGGTATCAATGTAAAACACCCCAAATATAAAATCCTGGGTCCACTGAACAGTTTGATGCCCAATATGAATAGATGTACCCAAGCACGTGGCATAGGAGGCCCCAAAAGGAAGACCCCCCGTTTGTTCTGTCATTTCAGATACTGCAAAATCAACACATTTACATCGTTTTGGGGGGCGGCAAAGGTAGAAAAAAGTATGTTCACCCCAGAAAACCATATATTTTCGGAAAGTACACATTCCCCTGAATCCAAATTGGGTATGCATGTCTTTCTACACCAAAGTACCAAGCGGCAAACCATTCCTAAAGTTGGTGATTTTGGCGACATTTCCAAAAATCACTTAAAAATTTCTACCCTGCAGCATCGTATTACCCACATACTTTTAGGTATCAAGACAAATCACCCCAAATATGAAAGCCTAGGGTCCTCTGAACAGTTTGATGCCCAATATGTATAGGTGTACCCAAGCAAGTGGCATATAGAGGCCTGAAAAGGAAGACCCCCATATGGTCTGTCATTTCAGATATTTCAAAATCAACACATTTACATCGTTTTGAGGGGGGCAAATGTAGAAAAAAGTAAGTTCACCCCAGAAAACCATATATTTTCGGAAAGTACACATTGCCACGAATCTAAATTGGGTATGCATGTCTTTGTACTCCAAAGTACCAAGCCGCAAATCATTCCTAAATTTGGTGATTTTGGTGACATTTCCAAAAATCACTTAAAAATGTCTACCCTGCAGCATCGTATTTCCCACATACTTTTAGGTATCAAGAGAAATCACCCCAAATATGAAAGCCTAGGGTCCTCTGAACAGTTTGATGCCCAATATATATAGGTGTACCCAAGCACGTGGCATATAGGGGCCCCAAAAGGAAGACTCCCATATGGTCTGTCATTTGAGGTACTGCAAAATCAACACATTTACATCGTTTTGGGGGGGGGGGCAAAAGTAGAAAACAGTAAGTTCACCCCAGAAAACCATATATTTTCGGAAAGTACACATTCCAACAAATCCAAATTGGGTATGCATGTCTTTCTACGCCAAAGTACCAAGCCGCAAATCATTCCTAAATTTGGTGATTTAGGTGACATTTCCAAAAATCACCTCAAAATATCTACCCTGCAGCATCGTATTACCCACATACTTTTAGGTATCAAGACAAATCACCCCAAATATGAAAGCCTAGGGTCCTCTGAACAGTTTGATGCCCAATATGTATAGGTGTACCGAAGCATGTGGCATATAGGGGCCCTAAAAGGAAGACCCCCATATAGTCTGACATTTCAGGTACTGCAAAATCAACACATTTACATTGTTTTGGGGGGGCAAAAGTAGAAAACAGTAAGTTCACCCCAGAAAACCATATATTTTCGGAAAGTACACATTCCCACGAATTCAAATTGGGTATGCATGTCTTTCTACGCCAAAGTACCAAGCCGCAAATCATTCCTAAATTTGGTGATTTAGGTGAAATTTCCAAAAATCACCTCAAAATATCTACCCTGCAGCATCGTATTACCCACATACTTTTAGGAATCAAGACAAATCACCCCAAATATGAAAGCCTAGGGTCCTCTGAACAGTTTGATGCCCAATATGTATAGGTGTACCGAAGCATGTGGCATATAGGGGCCCTAAAAGGAAGACCCCCATATAGTCTGACATTTCAGGTACTGCAAAATCAACACATTTACATTGTTTTGGGGGGGCAAAAGTAGAAAACAGTAAGTTCACCCCAGAAAACCATATATTTTCGGAAAGTACACATTCCCACGAATTCAAATTGGGTATGCATGTCTTTCTACGCCAAAGTACCAAGCCGCAAATCATTCCTAAATTTGGTGATTTAGGTGAAATTTCCAAAAATCACCTCAAAATATCTACCCTGCAGCATCGTATTACCCACATACTTTTAGGAATCAAGACAAATCACCCCAAATATGAAAGCCTAGGGTCCTCTGAACAGTTTGATGCCCAATATGTATAGGTGTACCGAAGCATGTGGCATATAGGGGCCCTAAAAGGAAGACCCCCATATAGTCTGACATTTCAGGTACTGCAAAATCAACACATTTACATTGTTTTGGGGGGGCAAAAGTAGAAAACAGTAAGTTCACCCCAGAAAACCATATATTTTCGGAAAGTACACATTGCCACGAATCCAAATTGGGTATGCATGTCTTTCTACGCCAAAGTACCAAGCCGCAAATCATTCCTAAATTTGGTGATTTAGGTGAAATTTCCAAAAATCACCTCAAAATATCTACCCTGCAGCATCGTATTACCCACATACTTTTAGGTATCAAGACAAATCACCCCAAATATGAAAGCCTAGGGTCCTCTGAACAGTTTGATGCCCAATATGTATAGGTGTACCGAAGCATGTGGCATATAGGGGCCCTAAAAGGAAGACCCCCATATAGTCTGACATTTCAGGTACTGCAAAATCAACACATTTACATTGTTTTGGGGGGGCAAAAGTAGAAAACAGTAAGTTCACCCCAGAAAACCATATATTTTCGGAAAGTACACATTGCCACGAATCTAAATTGGGTATGCATGTCTTTCTACGTCAAAGTACCAAGCCGCAAATCATTCCTAAATTTGGTGATTTTGGTGACATTTCCAGAAATCACCTCAAAATATCTACCCTGCAGCATCGTATTACCCACATACTTTTAGGTATGCAGAGAAATCACCCCAAATATGAAAGCCTAGGGTCCTCTGAACAGTTTGATGCCCGATATGTATAGGTGTACCCAAGCACGTGGCATACAGGGGCCCCAAAAGGAAGACCCCCATATAGTCTGTCATTTCAGGTACTGCAAAATCAACACATTTACATCGTTTTGGGGGGGGGGGGCAAAAGTAGAAAACAGTAAGTTCACCCCAGAAAACCATATATTTTCGGAAAGTACACATTCCAACGAATCCAAATTGGGTATGCATGTCTTTCTACGCCAAAGTACCAAGCCGCAAATCATTCCTAAATCTGGTGATTTTGGTGACATTTCCAAAAATGACCTCAAAATATCTACTCTGCAGCATCGTATTACCCACATACTTTTAGGTATCAAGAGAAATCACCCCAAATATGAAAGCCTAGGGTCCTCTGAACAGTTTGATGCCCGATATGTATAGGTGTACCCAAGCACGTGGCATATAGGGGCCCTAAAATGAAGACCCCTCCTTGTATGTTCTGTCATTTCAGGTACTGCAAAATCAACACATTTACATCGTTTTGGGGGGGGCAAAGGTAGAAAAAAGTAAGTTCACCCCAGAAAACCATATATTTTCGGAAAGTACACATTCCCACGAATCTAAATTGGGTATGCATGTCTTTCTACTACAAAGTACCAAGCCGCAAACCATTCCTAAATTTGGTGATTTTGGGGACATTTCCAAAAATGACTTCAAAATTTCGACCCTGCAGCATCGTATTACCCACATACTTTTAGGTATCAAGACAAATCACCCCAAATATGAAAGCCTGGGGTCCTCTGAACAGTTTGATGCCCAATATGTATAGGTGTACCCAAGCACGTGGCGTATAGGGGCCGCAAAACGAAGACCCCCATATGGTCTGTCATTTCAGGTACTGCAAAATCAACACATTTACATCGTTTTGGGGGGGGCAAAGGTAGAAAAAAGTAAGTTCACCCCAGAAAACCATATATTTTTGGAAAGTACACATTCCCACGAATTCAAATTGGGTATGCATGTCTTTCTACGCCAAAGTACCAAGCCGCAAATCATTCCTAAATTTGGTGATTTAGGTGACATTTCCAAAAATCACCTCAAAATATCTACCCTGCAGCATCGTATTACCCACATACTTTTAGGTATCAAGACAAATCACCCCAAATATGAAAGCCTAGGGTCCTCTGAACAGTTTGATGCCCGATATGTATAGGTGTACCGAAGCATGTGGCATATAGGGGCCCCAAAAGGAAGACCCCCATATAGTCTGTCATTTCAGATACTGCAAAATCAACACATTTACATCGTTTTGGGGGGGGCAAATGTAGAAAACAGTAAGTTCACCCCAGAAAACCATATATTTTCGGAAAGTACACATTCCAACGAATCCAAATTGGGTATGCATGTCTTTCTACGCCAAAGTACCAAGCCGCAAATCATTCCTAAATTTGGGGATTTAGGTGACATTTCCAAAAATCACCTCAAAATATCTACCCTGCAGCATCGTATTACCCACATACTTTTAGGTATCAAGACAAATCACCCCAAATATGAAAGCCTAGGGTCCTCTGAACAGTTTGATGCCTGATATGTATAGGTGTACCCAAGCACGTGGCATACAGGGGCCCCAAAAGGAAGACCCCCATATAGTCTGTCATTTCAGATACTGCAAAATCAACACATTTACATCGTTTTGGGGGGGGCAAAAGTAGAAAACAGTAAGTTCACCCCAAAAAACCATATATTTTCGGAAAGTACACATTCCAACGAATCCAAATTGGGTATGCATGTCTTTCTACGCCAAAGTACCAAGCCACAAATCATTCCTAAATTTGGTGATTTAGGTGACATTTCCAAAAATCACCTCAAAATATCTACCCTGCAGCATCGTATTACCCACATACTTTTTGGTATCAAGACAAATCACCCCAAATATGAAAGCCTAGGGTCCTCTGAACAGTTTGATGCCCAATATGTATAGATGTACCCAAGCACGTGGCATATAGGGGCCCCAAAAGGAAGACCCCCATATGGTCTGTCATTTTAGGTACTGCAAAATCAACAAATTTACATCGTTTTGGGGGGGGCAAAAGTAGAAAACAGTAAGTTCACCCCAGAAAACCATATATTTTCGGAAAGTACACATTCCAACGAATCCAAATTGGGTATGCATGTCTTTCTACGCCAAAGTACCAAGCCACAAATCATTCCTAAATTTGGTGATTTAGGTGACATTTCCAAAAATCACCTCAAAATATCTACCCTGCAGCATCGTATTACCCACATACTTTTAGGTATCAAGACAAATCACCCCAAATATGAAAGCCTAGGGTCCTCTGAACAGTTTGATGCCCAATATGTATAGATGTACCCAAGCACGTGGCATATAGGGGCCCCAAAAGGAAGACCCCCATATGGTCTGTCATTTCAGGTACTGCAAAATCAACACATATACATAGTTTTGGGGGGAGCAAAGGTAAAAAAAAGTGCATTCACCCCAGAAAACCATATATTTTCAGAAAGTACACATTCCCACGAATCCAAATTGGGTATGCATGTCCTTGTACTCCAAAGTACCAAGCCGCAAGCCTTTCCTAAATTTGGCGATAAAAGCAACAGTTTTTACATTTTTGAAAATTGCCTAAAAATATTGCAATTGGCCGCATTTATCTCACCCAATTTCTTACATACAATTCTAAAACACCATAAATACTGATGCCAAGGGTCAATTGAACCGTTTGATGCCCAATATGCATTGATATACCAAGGCAGCTGGCATGTGCGGACCCAAAATGAAAATAGTGCATATGATTTTTCTCCGCTGCCGATTCGCCTTCTGTGAACATAGACCCTTGACTTCATATTATATGCCTCAAGACCCTCCTAACAGCAAAGACCCCCCCAAAACCATATATTTTTGGAAAGTACACATTCTGACGAATCCAAAAAAGATAAAGACGTCTTTCTACACCAAACTGCAAAGCTTTTCTAAACGCAGAGGTTTTTACATTTCTGAAAATCGCCTAAAATTGTTGCAGTTTGCCGCATTTATCACACACAATGTTTTACGTATAAAGAAAAATCACCCTAAATATGGACGTCAGAGGTCTACTAAATAGTTTGATGCCCAATATGCATAGATTTACCAAAGTATGTGGCGTGTACGGACCCCAAATGAAAAACATGCCTATGAATTTTCACGCTAGCCAACTAAGCTGCAGAAAAGAGAGCCCCAACTGTGCGTTATGTGCCATAAGACCCCAAAACTGTAAAAAGACCCCCAGAAACCCATATATTTTTGGAAAGCATATATTCTGGCGAATCAAACTAAGTAAAATAAATCTTTCTATACCAAAGCACCAAACAGCAAAACTATACTAAAGATACATAAGGAACAATAATGCATGGATAAAATTGCAATAAAACCACAAAAATAGCGTAAATCAATGAAATAACAAAATAATTGATCCGGCAGCGTAATTAGTGGCCGAAATCGATTATCCAATAGTCACGCTGTCAAAATAACATGCTTTTAGGCAAAACAAACAGTACAATGAATAAGTAAAAAAAAAAAAAAACCCCTGTTTGTGAGTTTTTGTGTATACATATTTGTGCACTAATAAAAGTTGTCTGAGTGTGCAAATACATGTAATTAAGTGTAAATAAGTGTACAAAATCGACTAAGTGTGCTAAAATAAAAAAATAAAAAATAAAAAAACACAAATTTTTACTAAAATGTTCATCTAAGTGTATAAATGTACTGTAGGTATGTGTAAGTGCAGGTAAGTGTGTAAAAAAAAGTGCACTTACCGTTTTTGTAGCAGGAGGATCGCTGGAACCGAAGGACGACTCCTGGCAGCGTGTCTGCAGAGTTACTGCGCAGCAGGAAGTGACTGGGCGCGTGGTGCGACGAGGAGGAGGTAAGCCAGCAGCAGCAGCGCTTACATTGCGCTTCTGCTACTTTGAAGTCGGATCTGCGACAATCGCGTCGCAGATCCGACTTGACAGCCCCCCAGCCACGTTGCCCAGGGGGCTGTCTACCCTCCTGACTCTCTGCAGAGGCGGCAAAAGCCGCCGATGCAGAGAGAAGGGCTCAGCTGCAAAAGAACGTACGAGGTACGTTCTTGGCAGCCTGAGCCCTGAACCGCCAGCACGTACGCCGTACGTGCTTGGCGGTTAAAGGGTTAAACATCTGTTCACTCCAGCCTTTATATATTACATTTTTGCCTAACTAACTATATTAGAAACATTTTTTATTTTGCACAGCCTATCTATTTACACAGTTTTTATTTTCACACTGAACTGTTCCTTTAAAGGCAATAGCAGACTGACATGCATCCATGAATCCTTATACCACCAGCCTGGCATTACAGCTTTATTCACTACGCAGTTATCAATAAGCATAAATGACGGTGTTACTTGTTGCCACTATATAAATAAATGATGATGATGATGATGATGATGATGATGATGATGATGATGAAGAGAAGAATTTTACCAACCATGATAATCACAGGGTCAGTGCAAGGAGGAAGGAAATAAACTAAATTCAAACTAAAATACTGACATTTTCATATTAAAAAAGGGAAAATGGCAGCATTACTTTAGCAAAAAACACAATCGACCTAAGCAGAGAATCTTCTATATGACTAAAATCATTAGAACAAGTGTCACTGTTTTTATTTTTGGAACTTGGTGGCTTCATGGTATGGCCCCTGATAAGAAGCTATACTTACATATTAACTGGCATAAAAAGATGGGAACTTCTATTGAAATTGTCAAATTTTCCACTTACATTTAAACTCATCCTTTTCAAGGTTTATTTAAATTCTATAACCATTTGCCTTGGAAATATATTTTAAGCTGAGGGAACAATGATAAAAATATTCCCATCCATCACAGAACCTGTTTGAGGAGCTCTTTTATTCTGCAATTCTATTTTTGATCCATCAGAAGTTAAGCACATAAAGTAAGCAATAATATCTTGTCACAAGGAAGGCATCTGAAGGCCTGATTCTTATTGCTGCCAAAGGTGATTAAATATATTTCTGTCTGTCTTATTCAGTACATTAAATAATGATGGCATCAATGCAGTAAGTACAGTATCATTACTGAATGCTGCTGTTTCATATAGCTAGTAGATATTTCAGGCTTTGATGTCACTTCTGCTCTGACACAGCTCTGAGATTAAAGATGGATCACATGTAAATCTATGCATGGAACAAGATGAAATAAAAAAACCATGTTTGAAAGTTTCTTAAGGATGAATTACCCCATTCTTAAGCATCTCTTTATAATCCTAAAAGGGGTGAAGGAATAAACTAAATAGTTTAGCATCAAGACTTAACATCTCTTTTAACCAGAATAGCGAGGGGGGGGGTACCTTTTTATTCTGATATTCTGATATTCTGGTTTAGCTTATTTTAGACCTTCCAAATACAGCTCAATATCATTTCATACATGGCATATTCTCTAGATGCTCTAGATACAGATTAAAGAAAATGGGAACTGGAATTCTATATGCAGAATCGGGCATACAAGGAGCTCAGGATCAGATGTAAGGCTATAAAAAGATTAAGCAAAATATGAGATACTTTCTCCTGCATTAAAAATACCATTTGTATTCAGCATTGAATCATAAATCAAAACTAAACAAGAATAAAATGTTATTCTTGCTACCACTACCATAGTGGTGGAACAGCAATGTTGGGCCATACCAGAAATGTATTGATCATCCAGCTCAGGGGCGATCCTACCCAATTTCCCCCCCCTAGACGGCCTTCGTTTTTGCGGCCCCAGCCTCCACACGGTGCTCACCTTCAGCGCCAGACGGGGGTCGGCGGGGGGTCCACGTCGCTAGTGCAGAGAGCGCAATTGCGCTCTCTGAACTAGAAGAGCCGGATTTAAGAAAATCGGTTCTTAGTTACCAGGAGCGGGATTTTTGTCAGGGGAGTACTGCCGCCTGAGGCGAGTGCCTCAACTCGCCTCATTGGCGGAGTGCCCGTGATCCAGCTTAATTGGTCAGAAGCAGAGAATCATTCTGGTAAATAATCGATTTTACAATATTATAAAGAGCCTTTTAGACCATTGAAGGCAACTACCTCAATTTTTTTGCTAGAACGGTATTCATAGTATGGCAACTGGGAAACCAACACTAATAAGCTATTACTGCATGGAAATCCACAGTGTTTAATTGTTATTATGATTATCATAAGTGCCTTTCTTATAGTATTTTGTTTTTCTTTTTTTTTTGTTTGTTTTAAACAAACCTCCAGAAAAAAAATGCAATCCTTTGCAATATGGCATGCAGCTAAACAAGCAATTAGGTATCTGACTGTATAGAATAGCATCAATTGTTGATGGTGAGGGAGATGGTCTTTCCAGTCTTTGGCATAAAAAAGGGTTGTGTTTGCATGCCATATTTCAGACTATCCTAGACATCTTTTTAATTTGTGCATGTGTGTACTGTCATAGAACAAGGGGCAGAACAATGTAAACAATATCACAAAGGAGAATAAAGACAGTTTTTATAGGCACAAATAGACTCATAGCTGAGGCGATACACAAAACAGGTTACTTGCCATATTTTGAGTAAAGATTAATATTAAATGGTGGCATATGATAAAAAAGTAGTACTTAATTATCAGTGTCATTTAACATTAACTACAAAGTAGCTAAAGGTCAGTGATTACTGTCTTATAACCAGTGGTGGATTAATGAGATATGGGGCCCCTATGCTACATCCACACAGCCCCCCTTCTAGGCTACTGCTGTGTCTGGATGCATGCAGAGCCATGCACATGTGTACCCAAGTTCTCAATGGCAAGTTGGGTTCTTCTCCCAGCAGGTGCACTGGACTAGATTCAATAGAATAATTAAAATAGAGATAAATATTAAAAGAAAAGACAAATAATAACTGAAAAAAACGAGATGGGCCCCTGATCACACCAGGTCCCTACGCTGTAGCCTAGGGTAGCCTGTGCAGTTATCTACCCCAGTCTATGACATAAGCAATGGGACAATTATCTCCAAGAATTGGCCCTTCCCTCTGTAATTCAGGTGTGTGCAGCATTCCTGGAAAATGGCAAGAAAATAAGTTTACCTAAAAGTGGAAGAGATGGCATCATATTCAAAAATATCTTAAATACCAATATTTTAAAGGTAGATTATACATTTTATTCCTGTACCACCATGGCAAATGTAGACATTTTCTATTACATTTTAAAGCAAAGGTAATATTACCTTAGCCTATGATTGGATTTTTATTTGGACATATAAAGGCATTATCCTCAGCCAAAAGAACAATTTAAATGCCTCTCTGCAAATTTTACATTTTCATTTCAGAAAGCTATAAAGTGAAAGCCCTATAGACCAATGTTTTTATCTAAATGTTTATTGTACTACCAGTGGGAGGGTCACTAATGGATATAGATGCTTTTACACAAAAAAATAATAATTTGCAAAAAAAAAAAAAACATGCAGTGTTTCTCTCTATTCAAATATGCTTTTATAGACTGCTCAACATAATGAAAGCCTTTTGTAAACAAGAAATCAGTGATAATGCAACCAGTTGTAATGGTATTTTATACATTAAACAAACAAACTTTTGTTTTGTCTGATAAAAGCTTTCTATGTCCTAATAAAGATAATGGAGCTCTCCAAACATCTTTGATGGGCAAATAGTCTTGTTTTGTTTTTATATTTTATTGTTTTGAACATGCAGAAACTTTCCCCCTTGTAAATGCAAATGATTTAAAGGATATATTCAGACCAAGAATCTGTATGACAAATAATTTGCAACCATTATAATAAACACCAGACAATATGATAAAGATTAGACTAAACTCCATATTCATGGTCGAGATGTGATAAATGTCTCATTCAAATTTACATTTGGTGCTTATAAATTTGAATTTGTGAGTTTTGACACACAGTTCTAGGAGAACATTATGAAGAACTGGTGTCAAAATACTGCCATTGGCCCTGTCTTTAGGTCTCTGCTGGCACAAGTAGGTTTTTACCTGTCAGATCTTCCACTTTCATATTTTGGAACTGACAATGGTTCAAGTAAAGGGAAATAAGAGAAATTACTGTTTAAACTCACAGCAAAAAAAGTGATAGGGATTGGCTGGCATGAAACAGCATCCAAACACTTGTAGTAGTGACTGACAGGGCCGCCATTAACAAAATTTTCAGGGCCCACCCCGACCACCCCAGATCACGCCCACTACAGACCCCGCCCACTCCACACCACAGTTAAAAGACCACACAGGCATCAGCACTAAAATAGGTAAAAAAAAACCCCACACACAAGTTATAAAAAGCTATTGATGGTTAGGGCCCCCTTGTAAGTTAAAAGAAACTGTGGCGCCAGGGTTCCCCATAAAAGTTTTTTTTTTTTTAAAAAAAATGGTGGTCAGGGTCCCCTATAAGTTAAAGGAAAAAAAATTGGCTACAGGGCCTCCCATAATTCTTTTTTAAAAACAAAACATTGGTGCCAGGGCCCCCCTTATATGTTAAAAAAAAATTGGGGCCCCAAAACATTGGAGCCAGGGCCCCCCTTACATGTTACGGCTTTTCACCCTGAGGGGGTGAGGGGTAGGGAGGCAGAGGAAACAAGCGGAAGTGACATTGTGCAAAATGAATGTATATTGCAAATTTCTTAGAACTATATTTTCTTTCTGGGTTGACATTCACTTTAAATGTATTTTATTTTCCATCAGACAACACTGTAACTTTGGGTTTACATCCCCTTTATCTAAATACCAATTAAGCCTACCCTATACTTATTCTTAAGGGGTTATATGGCTGTGGGCCCCATATGAAGTGTAGGTAATGTTGGCAGCATTGCACACTGCTCATATATCTGCTGTGCCACTGGTCTTTGGCTACTTGACTATGACTTGAGCAAGAGTTTGCCCGAGTACTACCCAATCTCCCCCGCTGCTGCAGTCACTCCCGCTCTTACCAAATGGTTCACTCCCCACATGAACGCACTGATGAGCGGGTTGCTGGCCCAGAACACCTTCACTTTCAGCTGCACGACGTGCTTCTTTTTGGTCTTGGTTTTAGCTGTAGCGGCCGACAAGTTCCCCACTGCCGCAGAGGAAGAGGCAGAAGAAACAGTGGAGGAGGACATGTCAGCGCGGGGATACGTGAAATGTCGGCAAAGGCCACCACCCCCAAGCCTCCTCCTCTTCAAGCCGGTACCCCGCTGGCCTCCGTAGCCAACTTTCCCCGCCCTCAAGCGACTCACCTGGGCGCCTAGCGCGCTTGCGCAAAAGCGCACTACCTACACCCAAGCTGCTTATTGGCAGCTCGATAACCCAACGTCATTCCAGCGGAGCGACAATATCACCATGGATGTTTGTTTTTATAAGAGCAATGCTGGGACTAGGGACAGTGATGCCATGTTACATTTGGGCATTGGCCTGTGCATGACCCGGAATAGTTTTTACAGCGAAGTCTTAGCCATAACACAACAAAAGCATAGCGAAATTACCAACAGTAATCAAACAACATTTTTCAAATTCTAAAGGATAACAGCAATAAAACAAGTTATTATTTGAAAAGACCTGCCAGTAATATTTATCTAGTTCATGGTGAATGTAAAAAAAAATCTACATGCTCTAGCTAGTTTCTTGGTTTAGAAAGCCATATACAATTAAATAAAGGGCAATTACATGTTAGATAATTTCCATGCATCAGTTGCACTACAATGCAGCCATTTAGGGGATTTTTTTATGCTAGACCCTAGTTAATCATTATTGGAAGCAAAATCCACCTATTGGGTTTAATTCATATTTAAATATTTTTTTTTAGTAGACAAGATATGAAGGTCCAAATTACGAAAAGATTCATTATCTGGAAAATCCCAGTTCCCAAGCATTCTGGATAACAGGTCTCATACCTATATAGCATTTTAACTGGACAAACACATATCAGATTAAAAGGATCCAGCATGTTACAAATGAAGGAAAGAACAAAAGACAACTGTGAAAAATATCACATATATCTATATAACAATATTCAAATTAAAAAACAGAGTATCAACATTATTCTAATAGTGCAAAATCCGATTTAACTGAATTAATTTGACATTTAAAAAAAAGAATACATTCTTATACTATCCATGATAAGTTTTAATTTTTAATTTTTTGTTATTGCCTACCATTCAAAACAAGTTGATCTTCTGTAAATTCTGAAGGCTGTTCTACATAGAATATTTTCTGTTGGAATCCCGGGATGCACTCCATATCATTTGCAATGGCAAATACCAGCACCTGAGGGAAACCAAATGATGCATTTGAGAATCAAATTAAAAAAAAGCAAATACATTAGAAATTAGCAGTCACATTAAGTACTATGCAGGTGTGCTCTCTAAGAATAAGGCAAGAAAAAAGATCTCCCTAATTAACTATTGAATTAAAAACTCCCCATGGTCTTCAACAAGGCAGGAGTGATGATGATTATTACGGTTAAGTTCTAAAGCTTCAATGTTTTCTTAAGAACTGTACTGTATGACTAGTGATTATGATATAAATATATTTGAAATATACCCAAATACAAAAAACAAGCTACGTCAACATATATTGATGAAAAGGGGCCATCATGTCCTATAATTCCTGCCAATTATGAAATAATTATAAATTATATAAAGATGATGCAAACTATACTTCAGACCAGTCATATTTTTCCAGTTCAGTCCCCTTTTGAGGACTTTGGTCAGGTTCCCCCTATAGCTCAATACAATACAAGGCAGAAGAAGGCCTAATGTGCATTTTTTCCATCACTGTTATTCCTCCAGCAGAGAAAACTCATGTCCACTAGCCTTAGGGGCATATTTATTACAAATATTAATATGTAAAAAAAAATGCCAAAAAAAAACAGTGTAAATGTAATGTAAAATAAATGCCAAGTTTATTAAGGTGTGTGTAATTTTATTGCAATGGTTTGGAAAAACACGGAGCTCCAGGATAAATTGTAAATGACTCACCAAATAGTAAATGTGGTCTGGGTGCTGCAGACCCCCAGCTTTAGAGAGCGGTACGGCAAAGGATATGTAGAAGAGACAGGGGCGACCGGAATCCACAGGACCAGAGAAAATTGTTTAACAAGATATTTTTATTTGTACAAAGTTTAAAAATGTATTTTTGCACCTCCATCTGCCCTACGCGTTTTGCACCCAATCAGGGCACTTAGTCATGGGCTAGTTGGCCCTGTCTCTTCTACATAACTTTTCTGTCATTTTATGCCATGCGAATGCCACTGTTACTTTACATTGCTTGTGACTGAAGTCACTCTAAAAGAAAATAAGTAAAAAAATTACGCTGTTTTTTTACACGACAAAGCCTGGCGATGTATGGTGTATTATTCCACTGTTTTTATTCAAGTGTACGAACTGTGGATCAAAGTATTATAAACAGATGAAGTATTTAAGCAAATGTACTGTATTTTAGTAATGCATCACAAAGCTTGGTGGCTCAACACCACTGCATTTTAATCTCGAGTCATGAGTTCGATTCCAGACAGGTCTCCTTCGGATACTCCTGTTTTTTCCTACTCACCAAAATCTTGCAGGCAGGTTAACTGACTCCTGATAAAACTGACTCCACTGTGCATGAATCTAATAGAAACCCTAGACTGTAAAATGAGCAGGGACTGATGTGAATGTATAATCTCTGTTAATCATTGTGGATACTTATTGGTGCATTACTTTCTTTTACATTTCTCAGTACCTGTAGCAGGGCCTACTATTTGATACATTTGCTTTTCTAATTTTGCTTAGGTCTAGTACAGAGAAGTTGTAAAAATTAGATTACTTGTTGACATTTTTCAAATGCTGCTGTGAATGCCAGAAACACAATGATCAAGCTGGCTGAGTAGCTACTGGGAAACCTAAGAACAAATGTAAAATTTCGAAAAATAGTAAAAAAACAGATACCAATTTCTCAAAATCAGTATTTGTTGTATAAACTTTGAAACCAATAATTTCCTATTCGCTCCTTGATAAATCTGCCCCTAAGTATAGGGGAAATATGTTGCTGGAATAAACCAAAATATAAATAAAGCATGTTGTAGAGATAGAGGAACTAAGTATTGATTGTTAAAGCTAAATATCGGCAGGGGCCATTTAACTGCCTAAATGTATTATCAATATCATCCAAAAAGACACTCGAAGGAAAACAATTTATGATTTCAGTATGTCAATTAGAGATATATCTAGTTTAGTATAAAAATAGGGTAACAGGTAAGTAAATTAGTAAATAAATGTTACTTAAGAGAATAGTAATACCAATAAAAGTATTTTAAAGTAAATAAAATATGTCTTGGTTCCCTGCACTGGTAAAATTGTTCCGCTTGCTTCAGAAACACTAGTATAGTTTAATTAATGTTGCTGCTGTGTAGCCATTCAAGCTATTCAAGCTGAAGAAGGAGAAAAGGCTCAGGGTACACAAGAGATAACAGATTTGACCTCTGTTTATTTTCCTGTGTAAGAACTAAACCCAATGTATTCTATAGAGCTAATGTCCTTCATTGCTCTCTACAAGACTATTTAATGAATACCTCTCTCATATAAAATAGAACATTTGTCACTTAAAAAATCATTATTGGCCCTTTAATCATCCTCAGAAACATTAACATCCCACCAAATATAAAAATCTTCTTATTATACTGTGGTTATCATAAAAAACACATACACACAAGAATGAATGTCCTAGAAATGTATTACATGTTACATATGTGGGGCCAGGTAAAGGTATTTTGGCACCCTAGGCAATACTTAAATCAGTGCCCCCCCATACCAGATTGCCCCATGTACCTGTGCCTGCAGTCATCATTCAGCCAAATAAAATGTGCACTCCTCCCAGATTGCCCCCATGTACCTGTGCCAGCAGTCTTCATCCAGCCAACTAAAATCACCCTCAGATTGCCCCGATGAACCTGTACCTGCAGTCATCATCCAGCCAAAAAAATCACCCCATACCAGATGTCCCTATGTACCTGTGCCTGCAGTCATCACCCAGCCAAATAAAATTTATGCTCCTACCAGATTGCCCCCATGTACCTGTGCCTGCAGTCAGCAGCAGCAGCCACCAGCCAATGACAAAAAATATTGTAACGTTCTGCCTCTGCACGATTACCACCAGTGCACCAGGTCATCAGTCATGATAATGACATTGCACGCACAGCCGCATACAGAGCATGGGCACACTGCATGGGGTGGTTCCGGCCAGCAAGAAAGGGTTAGGGGAGCGCTAAGGAAATTAGAAGTTCACACGACTGATGGAAATCCGGACTGAGGCAGCCAAAAGGTTATGCAGGTCTCGCTTAAATTTAAAAACCACGATTAAAGACCAAGTAAAGAAAGGTAAGAAATAAAAAAATCTCCTGTTTGCGCCCCCTATTGATTGCACCCTAGGCGGGTGCCTACCCTGCCTACCCCTACCCCGGCCCTGTACATATGTACATATTCTTTTACAGAAAGAAACTGCAGGCATGGCATGGCTTAAAGCTTCTAAATTACATAGCACTTTCTAATATATTACTGTTCATCACCACTTGATACATGTAATAAACTGTACATCTCTGGAGCAGTAAAAGATATCTTTAGAGGGAACTTTAGCTGCAAAGTAGCAGCTGAACAAAAGCAAAATGAATCAATGAAAGTCTGAATATAAAAGTAGGCTTGTATTAACATTTCTGTATTAGTAAGAGATGCAGATACGTTGCAAAATGAGGGGCTTCCAACAAAAAAAAAAAAAGAAACAATATTGGAGACTAAGTCAAAGCAATCAGTAAAACATACAAGTTTCATGACAAAGGCAACTTTGAATGCAATAAAGGGCTAGGTAATGATAATGTGGGGAGAACAATATTTCTTTATGTACAGAAGAATGAATCATTGGTTTCATCTCTACCTCTCTTAAATGGTGAGATATGATTAAAACGTTTTTTAAGAGAAATACTGCAGGTGTCGGTTTTCAACATTATTTTTTATAGCTGGTGTGCCCAACTGTTCAAGCCTAATACCCAAATTATTTTGTTGCCTTTTAAAGAAATCTGTGTTTCCCAGTATATTTTTCTAAATGATCTGCTTGTTATTCACTTATCCCCAATTCTCATGTAATTTATTTATTCTCTACTAGGATGTAAAAGCAATAATAGAGCCACTGTACTGCTCGCATAGCTATTTTGGCAGAATTACTTTGTTGATTGTTGCACATCCATTTAGTGGCCACTCGCACTGAATCAGCTATTAAAACAAGTATTACATATGTAACCAGGAAGTGACCTATATCACAGGAAGTGCTAGTCTTGCTTTCATTTTGATTATTTCTCCCCATGAGTCTGGGTGTTTCTTCAATAGTCTGTAAGTTTATTATTTTCAACAAGATGCTTATATGAAGAAACATGTTTACATCTGTTCTTCAGACGTGTATATTCATTTGCTGTTTTCTGTATTGTATTTCAGTTTCACCAAAAAAATAAGAGCGTTTTAGAATCCACCAGTAAATATTACAAGAAAGGGACTTCATCTGTTTATTAAAGATTCTAGCTATTGTTTAGCTGATTGTCTAGCACGCAAAGTACAGTACAGTGCCGTGAGGGCAATATAGCCATATTTCATGGCCAGCAGGACACATGTACATGCAAGACACTATTGTACTGTAAATTGCCCTCTACTGAAACAGCCTTAAAGTGATACTGTCATGGGAAAAAAAAAATGTTTTCAAAATTAATCAGTTAATAGTGCTGCTCCAGCAGAATTCTGCACTGGAATCCATTTCTCGCAAACAATTTTTTTTATATTCAATTTTGAAATCTGACATGGGGCTAGCCATATTGTCAATTTCCCAACTGCCCCAAGTCATGTGACTTGTGCTCTGATAAACTTCAATCACTCTTAACTGCTGTACTGCAAGTTGGACTGATATCACCCCCTCCCTTCCCCCCCAGCAGCCAAACAAAAGAACAATGGGAAGGTAACCAGATAGTAGCCACCTAACACAAGATAACAGCTCCCTGGTAGCTCTAAGAACAACATTCAATAGTAAAAATCCATGTCCCACTGAGACACATTCAGTTACATTGAGAAGGAAAAACAGCAGCCTGCCAGAAAGCATTTCTCTCCTAAAGTGCAGGCACAAGTCACATGACCAGGGGCAGCTGGGAAATTTACAAAATGTCTAGCCCAATGTCAGATTTCAAAATTGAATATAAAAAAATCTGTTTGCTTTTTTGAGAAATGGATTTCAGTGCAGAATTCTGCTGGAGCAGCACTATTAACTGATTCATTTTGATTTTTTTTTTCCCATGACAGTATCCCTTTAAGTTGTGAATGATCTCCAGATTGCAAAGGCCAATGGACATTTTTCTATTCCCAACTTTCTGAATTTATTCTCTTTTGCTTGGTGTGACTAACTACTTAATTCTAATGTAAATTCTCTATTCTGCTGTCATTTGTCAAACTGCATTCTTTTTTCTTCAATTTTCTCTCTTTACTCTTCTCCATTTCAACATATTAGTGTGGAGGTGCTTCATGGTTGTATGAACAATGTCCTGTATAACAATGTTCTGTGTGCTAATATATTAATTTATACCTGTGTCCCATCTTGTCTAAAAAACTGCAAACTGCTACTTAACAGCCTTACATAATAAATAACCCCTTGTTCTTTAGCTATAGCCTTCTCATCTTACCAAAGAGAGGACCTATTCCACCAGTGTTAAAAGCTTTGTTATGGTTCCCTATCAGGCAAGTGATAACTGAAAAAAGGCTCCTACTAATAACCTAAATTTACTACATCTTTAACTTGTTTCTAGTTCTACATATAATGCTGGTCGTCTCCCTTGTTCCTCTCAGAGCCATTGCCTTTTCATACAACCCACACCCAAAGCAATCTAAAACCTTTCTGTCCCAAATATCTACTTAGCATAGCACCAGCAAAATATCTGATTCCATTTAGGCATCTATATAAGAATGTCCCTACATTTGTAAATAGCAGCAATTATCTTTCAGTTAATCTTTTTAACTATGTATATTTTGTTACTGAAACGTTTATTCCCTGTGGCTTTACTATTAATGTATTTTAAAAGTATACATAGCTGTGTATACAAGTTACACTATATTAATGTATACTTACATGCAAACAGCTGTAAACCTCTGCTAGCTATTTTGAAGATTATGATGAATGATGCCAGAGCAGATGTTGTAGTTACAATACAGCAATAGAGGCAGAAGCAGCTTCTGCAAATTCAGCTCATGGCATGCTTTATAAGGGCAATACCCATAGTACATGCAGAATGTTGAAAATCTATCCAAGTTGTAAAGAATTATGATATACGTAGGTCTGTCTGCTAGTAGAGCCTGCTGCTGTTTGGATTTGGCAGATGATTACATACATTTGTTCCAGATATAAAACTTATCCCATCATAATTCTACTTTTAATCAGAGTAAAATAAAATTTTGAAAAAGGGGGAGGAGGAAAGAAATAAGATTAGAGGCTAGCATTAGGGCTCAAAGGTGGAATAAGGGAGGTATAAATTAAAAAAATAAATCAGTATTAAAAGCAAGAAATGAGACACATTCTATAAAAACAGCCAAAGTAGCCTGGGGGAAAGAAATACTTACATTAAAAGAATGACCATTGCTAGTGACTGTGAACAGCACTTGCCGAAATAGGATTATAATTGTTGGGTAATTAACCTGGTAAATTATTGTTCTGGATGTGAAACACTTTTGTTATAGCCAATATATAGGCAATCCTTTTATAATATAATCACTATTCCATCTGGCAAACTACATGATATGAGCAAAACGTGCCACCAGCCCCCTTGGAAATCTGTGGACTCAGTTATCCACTTTTCAATTCTGTTCCCATAGGGACTTAAAGAAAAAAATGTATGATGTGAGTCGTGCACTTGCTGGAGTTACTCATTTACTTTAGCGAAATTGGGTGTGATTACAATACATGTCTGTATCTGCAGGGGATAAAATAACATGTTTGACTTCCTTTGCATTTGGTCCCTTAGAATAATAGCATTACTATTGTTAATTAAATAATATTCATTAAATCAAAGCTTAAGACCATCAGCCCTGCATATTGTTTGAGCCCAAACTATAGCCAGACATTTAGCAGATGAATGGAATAATTCTTGAAAGAGCAAATTGTAACTGTGTAATTTTCATCATATTGCCATTTTTTCTAAACAAATATCTTTGGTGCTGCTCAGATGGACTAAATTGTAAACTTTTTAGTACCATCAGACAGGATTATTCCCTGACATAAATTGACTATTTTGATGTTTTTGTTTGACAAGTGACTCAAATACTAGCACTAGTGAGGGATTCTGCCAGACACCAAGGGGCCCATTCACCAAGCTCGGGTGAATGAATAGAGGGAAAAAAGCTCGAATTTCGAGTATTTTTTTGTGCTCCTTGGCTATCGAATTGGCGTAAATTCGCCTGAGTAGAATGATTCCAATAGATCGAGAGCAAAAACTCTGCGACTATTCGCCCATTCGATAGTCGAAGTACTGTCTCTTTTGAAAATACTTTGACTGCCTACTTTGCCGCCTAAAACCTACCGAATTGCTTTAAAAGCCTATGGGAAAGTCCCATAGGCTTGTTTTCCAAGTTTTTGATCAAATAAAAAGGCATTCGAGCGAATATTCGATCGTGCGCCTATTCGCCTGGCGAATATTTGCCCATTCGACTATTCGCCAGCGCGTAAATTTAGATTCTATTCCCCAGTCGAATTTCGAGGGATTTAACCCCTCGAAATTCGACCCTTGAGATATCTGCCCCCAAGAGATTCCCCTGTTGACCCAAGCTGTACTACCTGCTCAGACATAGAGGTGGTATAGTTGTAAACATATCAACAAGTAGGACAATGAGGGTAATAAGTGAGAATTACTTTATTATTTTTTTAAAAATATTTTTTTAAAGAATTTAGAAATTGGTTTTTGGACTTGGGAATTAGGGGTCCTTGTACAGTAGTACCCTTATAACAATGTTTGACTTTTCTTCTTCTACTGGCTCTATGCAAGCTGAGAAGAGAGAATCAGAAGGAATCAGAGAAATGGTACAAATAAAATTAGTGCTCACTAAAACTGACCCTGTTGTTATTAGTTTATTTAAGATAAGTGGCACGTTTCTAGTTGTAGTTCACTTTCTTCCTAACATCAGGTAATTCCTGTGAAGCACAATACATAATAATATCTAATAATGAGTTTTTATTTATTGGAACAGATTGCAGGTAGAACCCAAAGCAATTTAGGAAGCGTAGCACAAACTATGTTAGAATTCTAAATAAACAAAAACAAAAAAAGTCAATTGCAGGGCTGGACAGATTAGAAATGAGTTTAATGGGTATGGGCAGTTTGATATATACCAACAATCATTCTTCCACACACTTAAATGCATTTTAACTAGTTTATTGCATGCACTCAAATGCATTTGAACTAGTTTATTTGAGATGGACAGTTTAATATATACCAATGTGGCGCTATAGTAAATTGAGTGCACCTTACTCTACTATGGGCTTCACTCCTAGTATATATGCTCCGGATGAGACCTTAAATATTAGGGAGTGAGCCTTCACATCGAGGTGGAAGCAGGGTGTAGTGCAACTGTAACAGTAATCAGGGTGCAAAGAATTGGGCGCCAGTGGTTCTTATAACTTAACCAAATAACAGATTTATTGAGCACAGTATACAATCCTCAGTGGTGTGTACATAGATCAGAAGATTGCAGGTTCATACAATACATTGAATAGGCAGTACTCACAACACCTTTGGTCAGTATGATTCTCCTTAGAGATAGGAACAATACATGCAGCTTTGAGGAGGTACACCCAGCTTTCAGCCTTTTCCCTAAGTGGAACCTGAGGGGAATCTATCTACCCTAGGTCTGTACACTTAGTCCCTACTTCTGGGCAATGAGTACCCTGGGATCTTAATCCCACAACAATCCTCGTAGGAGCCTCAGACTGCTCAAATAAATAATCTAATTGTCTGTCACTCCTAGAGCGACCTATTAAAGATATAAACTATACTGACTAGACTCTATTTAAGTTTAGGTTCCACAGGGGTCCTGTCTGCTTACTCAGACCAGGACTAACACAAAATGGACGACTCCAAGCATGGCTTCAGAGCCTTTTATATCCCAGCACAGTGCCATCTGCTGGTCACTGTTAGAAGTAGCAGGGGCCTAGCTTAGAGCAGAAAGAGCAAACAGTACCCCTCCCAACTGTATTTTAGGACCCAATTAGGTGTCCATAACATGGAGGGACTGCCTGACAATAATACTAGGGGTGGCTATTCTACACATCCCTACATTCTCCCCCTGGTGAATTCCTTACGTCATGGCAAGGAACATATTCAAATAACAAACACAACATACATGGCATTGCAACATTAACCTGATATTGCATTTACTGTATGGTTAACATCCGTTTCAGTAGCCTCTCCATAGGTCTACCAGGGAACAATGGTTAACCGGCAAACAAACAGTTAAAGCACATCACACCAGGTAAATTTTGTTAATAGTACACAGGCCTCATATCAACTAGTCCAGTATGAGCACCAATTATATTGATCACAGGGAAATATGGATCAGGATGACAAGGCACCGCATAACAGGGTCTCCCCAGAGTGTCATAAGTGAAATATGGAGGAGGCCTCCTAATTCGATCTCCTCTCCTTACTTTTTCAGGAACCAACATGACAGGTGCAGGTTCCACATTTACAAATAAACCAGGGTCAGGGGAATGTCCATTATCCTCTCCTGAACCAAACGGGGGAGCCTGAGCATCCAATCCACCTCTTTGAGGTAAAACAACACTGTCCTCAACTGACTCATTGGAAACCACAGGGTCATTAGAAGGTAAAAACCAGTCATTGTTCACACCCTCTTCCGATTCACTCCCATTGGATCCATCTCTTCGCCTACAGGGGAAACCTGTGGTATAGGGAGTAGATGATTTTGATGCCATGGCTTGATCCTCCCCTCTGAACCACAAATTTGGTAAAGAGGGATACCTGGCAATTTACTTATCACCTCAAACACTTCCTTCCTCCATCTGTCGGCCAATTTATGTTTAGCAGTAGGCCCCAAATTCAGCAACAGAACTTTATCGCCCGGTACCAATTCACAGTACCGTACCTTGGCATCAAAACATCTTTTATTTCCAGCATTTACTTTGGCAGCATTTTCCTCAGCCAAACAATAAGCCTCCTGTAAACTAGCTCGAAGACGAGACACATATTGATAATGCTCTTTGCATCCCACTCCGTCAGTTGATATCCCTGCTTGCACATCAATAGGAAGTCGAGCTTCTCTTCCAAACATTAAAAAATAAGGAGAAAACCCTGTAGACTCATGCCGAGTACAATTATATGCGTGAACCAGTGCACTCACATGACGACTCCAAGAGGACTTAGCAGTGGCAGGCAGTGTTCCCAACATGTCTAACAAGGTTCTATTGAACCGTTCAGGTAAAGGATCTCCCTCAGGATGCTAAGTCGTAGTACGACTCTTCGCTATGTTCAACATCCCCAATAGAGATGGCGCGAACTGTTCGCCGGCGAACTTGTTCGTGCGAACATCGGGTGTTCGCGCTCGCCGGAAGTTCGCGAACGTCGCGCGACGTTCGCCATTTTGGGTTCGCCATTGTTGGCGCTTTTTTTTGCCCTCTCACCCCAGACCAGCAGGTACATGGCAGCCAATCAGGAAGCTCTCCCCTGGACCACTCCCCTTCCCTATAAAAACCGAAGCCCTGCAGCGTTTTTTCACTCTGCCTGTGTGTGCTGAAGAGATAGTGTAGGGAGAGAGCTGCTGCCTGTTAGTGATTTCAGGGACAGTTGAAAGTTTGCTGGCTAGTAATCGTGTTGATACTGCTCTGTTATTGGAGGGACAGAAGTCTGCAGGGGTTTGAGGGACATTTAAGCTTAGGTAGCTTTGCTGGCTAGTAATCTACCTTCTACTGCAGTGCTCTGTATGTAGCTGCAGTGGGCAGCTGTCCTGCTTCTGATCTCATCTGCTGACTGCTGCAATAACAGTAGTCCTTGTAAGGACTGCTTTTATTTATTTTTTTGTTCCAATACAGAGCAGTATCAAGCAGATTACTAGCCAGCAAACTTACTATCATCTGTCCCTGAAATCACTAACAGCTCTCCCCCTACACTATCTCTTCCAAGCACACACAGGCAGATTTTTCAGATACATTTTTGCCCTTGATCCCCCTCTGGCATGCCACTGTCCAGGTCGTTGCACCCTTTAAACAACTTTAAAATCATTTTTCTGGCCAGAAATGTCTTTTTTAGATGTTAAAGTTCGCCTTCCCATTGAAGTCTATGGGGTTCGCGAACCGTTCGCGAACCGCTCGCATTTTTGCGCAAGTTCGCGAATATGTTCGCGAACTTTTTTTCCGACGTTCGCTACATCCCTAATCCCCAACAGCTCCTTGATCAGCCGACTCTTAAAATCTCGCACTTGGTCGGAGTGAAGCCGATTTGGCAGACCATAATGAACAAAGAATTTCTCCCACAAAGTCTTAGCCACTGTGGCAGCTTTTTGGTCTTTGGTAGGGTAAGCCTGAGCGTAACAAGTGTAATGATCAGTTACAACCAATACATTACCAGTCCCACTGGTATCATTGTCGATACACAAAAAGTCCATGCAGACCAAATCCAAAGGACCAACACTCTTTAAATGCTCCATGGGTGCAGCCCGAGTAGGCAATGTTTTTCTCTGCAAACAAGGAACACATCTTCGACAATACTCTGTAACGACATCCCTCATTTTAGGCCAAAAAAAAACGGTCTTGCACTAGGCCATAAGTTTTTTCAATGCCTAGATGCCCATGCTGATCATGTAGACTTATCAAAGCAATTCTTCTATAACTTTGAGGAAGCACCAGTTGTCTCCTACCGGGGTGGTCATGATATAACTGCACCCTATAGAGGAGACCATCAATAATTCTCAGCTTATCCCATTCTCTCATGAACGAACTACTCTCCTTTGGTATCTCTTTCCTCATATACTCAGTCTTTCCTGATAACAGATTCTCTCACATGCTGAATCACAGGGTCTCTCTTTTGTAGTTGAATCATATCTTTCTCCCCAGTCAAAGAGAATCGTGCACCCCTAAGGCAGTAGGGTAACTATACATAGCAGGAACACTATCTTCTCCTCCTCCAAGAGAGTCCACCACTCTTAACTCAGAGAAAGCTACGTGTTGTCCCTGTACAGCAGCGGTGGCACAGTGAGCGGCTACAGCCAACTTCGGGATTTCTTCCCAGTTATCCTCTTCTGGTTGAGGGGGTAGGCCAGGACGATGGGAAAGAGCATCTGCACCCACATTCTTAGGACCTGGCTTATACTTTAATAAGAACTGATAATTGGTCAGAGCCGCCAACCATCGATGCCCTGCAGCATCCAATTTGGCAGTGGTTAGAATGTATGTTAACGGATTGCTATCAGTTCTCACCTCGAATTTGGTTCCATAGAGATAGTCATGCAATTTCTCAGTTACAGCCCACTTTAGAGCCAAAAATTCCAACTTATGAACAGGGTAATTTCTTTCAGTGAGGCTGATACTCCGGCTGACATATGCTACTGGCTTCAATCCCTCTGGATATTCCTTGTGAAGAATACCTCCTAGATCCTCATAACTGGCATCTACATGCAGGACATAGTGCTTCTGGGGGTCAGCATATGCAAGTACGGGAGCTTCTGTAAGTCTCTTTTTCAGAGTCCGAAAAGCCTCCTCACAAGCTGAAGACCACTTATCTTTGAAAAGACTTGGAGTAAGAGACCGTTCCTTTGTATCACTGCCTTGTAACATCCCATTCAAGGATAAGCAATCTTAGAATACCCCTCCACGAATCGCCGATAATACCCACAAAATCCCAGAAACGACCTCAGTTCCATTAGATTTGTGGGTCGAGGCCAATTTAACACAGCTGCTACCTTCTCAGGATCAGTGGTAATTCCATCCGCAGACACAATGTGTCCTACAAACCGCACAGACTGCCTGGCAAACTTACACTTATCAAGGGAGAGTTTCAAACCTTCCTGTCGAAGGTGCTCCAACACATTAAACAATCTGACATCATGTTCCTCCAGTGTAGATCCGAAGACTATAATGTCGTCTAGGTACACTATGCAATGTCGGGGGGTCAAGTCTCCCAGTACCTTCTCCATGAGACGCTGAAACGTTGCAGGGGCTCCACTTATGCCCTGAGGCATGCGAGTGAATTGGTAAAACCCCAAAGGGCAGATGAAAGCAGTCTTTTCTTGATCTTCAGCATTCATGGGAATTTGATAATACCCTGACCGTAAATCCATCACAGAGAACTAGTGATGGGCGAATTTATTCGCCAGGCACGAATTCGCGGCGAATTTGCGCGATTCGCCGCCATTTGCGCGATTCGAAAAAAATGGACACCGGCGTCAAAAACGGGCGCCGGCGTCAAAAACGGGCGTCGGAAAAACGGGCGCCGGCGTCAAAAACGGGCGCCGGCATCAAAAACGAGACGCCGGCACCGTTTTGCGAATTTCGCAGCGAAGCGAAACGGCGCAAATTCGCCCATCACTACAGAGAACCAAGCACTTCCATGCAGGGCATTGAGCGCCTCATCAATACGTGGCAGTGTATACTGGTCAGGGATGGTTAATCGGTTTAGGGTTCGATAGTAGGGATGTAGCGAACCGCCGACAATGTGTTCGCGAACGCCGTTCGCGAACACCGGCAAAAAATGCGAACAGTTCGCGAACAGTTCGCGAACTTCGAACATCCGAAAATCGTTCGATTCGAACGATCGAAGGATTTTAATCTTTCGATCGAACGATTTCTGTTTGAATCGAACGATCGAAGCCATTGGATCTAATGATTTCATTCAATCCAATGGCTTCGATCGTTCGATTCGAACGAAAATCGTTCGATTCGAACGAAAATCGTTCGATTCGAACGAAAATCGTTCGATTCGAACGAAAATCGTTCGATTTTAGCGATCGAATGGTCGAACGATTTTGACGCGAACGCCTATTGGCGAACGTCGCGCGACGTTCGCGAACTTGCGGCGGACGCGAACAGTCGAAGTTCGTGCAAACTAGTTTGCCGGCGAACAGTTCGCTACATCCCTATTCGATAGTCCACACACAGACGGACACTACCATTCTTCTTCCGCACTATGACAATAGGTGAAGTATACGGGCTACGAGATTCCACAATTATCTTTTGATCCTGCAGTTCTTTTAAATAACCTCGAACATCCTCCAAGTCCCTGGAAGGACCTCTCTCGAAATGGGGTGTCATACTCAACCTTATTCGATGTTCAGCATGCCTAGCACAACCGACATCCATATCGTCCACTGAGAATACATCACTGTACAAGGCTAGGCGTTTCTCTAACTCTTGACGGTGCTCAAGCGGTCATCCGATTCATCTAGGTGGAAGGCTAATTTAGGTGTGGAGGATCCCAGACTGACAGAGCAAGAATCTATACATTCCACCGGATAGCAATGAGCTACCGTACGCCAGGTGGGTATCACTACCGGATGATAGAACGATAGTCCTTTCTCTCAGGAACTATCTCCCATCCATTTAGAACCGCTTCAGCAGGATTTGTTTCCAGCAGAAAGAAACTGCCCTTTATAGCAGGTACTATCTCCACATAAACCCTGAGACTGTGGACTCCCCCTGGTGGAATCTCTACAGGGTGCCAAGGATTTCCTACACAACCCCCAGGTAGCTCAAGAGCAAAAGTTTGACAGATCTTCTGCAGTGGTGGGGCCACAGGCAATGTAGTGAGCGGAGTACCTGCATGGGTTTGAAGAAATATCAGGAAGGCCTCCACTATGGCTTTCACATTAGAGCCCACAATCACCGGAGTAGTCTCTCTCCCTCCAGGCGGGGGACACACATAAGCAACCACGGAGAGAGGAGGATCTCGATTCCCCACGACACCCGGAATATGCAATTGTACTTCGACACAGCCATCCATATAAGTAGGTCCTGCTCCCACTCCAAACACTGGATCAGTTCCCACAGGCTGCAGCGGTATATGACTAAGAAATTCTTCATAAAAAGGGCGATGAATGATGGTCAGCTGGGAGCCGGTATCAAATAACGCTGTGGCTGGAACACCGTTTACCAACAGGTCAAAAGTACAGCGATGTCCCACTCCTGGCAAGCATAAAGATCGTGGCCTACTGCGGGAAACTTTACGTTTCTTCTGTAACTGGCCTGCTTTGCTTTGCAAACATTCAGCTGGCATCTGACATTGATGCACTCGGTGCCCACAGCGGAAGCATTCCGGTTGCTCTGAAGTATTCCGAGGGTTTGGAGATGGAAACTTACGATAGTGCCCTGAAGTTTCCTCTTTCTTTCTAATAGCCCCCTTGTTATCCCGACAGGAGTTAAAGGAGTTTCCGGAATAGGATAATCCCTAGCAGCATACCGAAGCTCGGCCTCCAGCTCTTTCACATAAAGTATAAGTTCTCCTAGAGGTGGTGGAGAGTCGTGCCGGTACTTAACCCGTATCTCTGTAGCCACCGATTGTCCCCCCAGCATTCCACAGAGAAGTTGGCTTTGCCGCTTTTCATCCACCTCTGCAATAAGAATGATGTTCTTTCGCACCAGCTTACACAAAGTGCCCTCCAAGCGGGCTATATAACTGGACACGGCCTCCATCGTCCCTTGTCTCATACTCTGAAACGTGTGAAGCCAGGTATGGGGGTTATCACAAGGCCCATACACATCCTCTAGGGCCTTGAGACAGTCCGCAGAAGAGGCATTAACATGGGCCTTACGGAACATCTGAACAATTCTACTGGCTGGAGGGCGCAGGTTTTCCGTCAGACGAATCCGCTTATCAAACTCGGGACAAGGGCACTCCTCCAGCATCTGAGCTGCAGTTTCTTGCCACTCCTCAAACTCTTGTTCGCCCTCCGGTATGGGGACCAGGCCCGAGAAAACTTTCAACTTTGGGTACTTGGTTCCAGCAACCATAAGGGTTCTCGGGATATAGTGAGGAATGGAGTCCCTTTCCTTGAAGAGTTCCGGGGGATCATGGCCACTCGCTACCGGAACTGAGGCCAGGGGTTCATCCTTTACCCTTTCCTTTGTCCAAGTGGAAACCGCAGGCCCGGGGTAAATTATAGGGCACCCCACAGGAAGTGAGCCACCAGGGAGTAGAAAATACGGCCCCTCTTCATCACTCAATCTCCTTGGCACGTTATATAACACCTGCCGACTTCGGGTACTCCCGAACGAGCTTCAGCCAGTATCTGGCTGCCCTTCAGCCTCGATTCCCCATCTATTGCGAGCTGAAGGCTGTCCAATGTGACAGCGGGGCCTATGCCGTCCACAGCAAAAACACTCACACTGTCGGCACCCCTCTCGGCAGCCCAACTGCTCACCTCTTGGGGCCGAATTATCACCATGTTGTTTAATTCACTCATGTTCTTGAGATCTGCGCAGGCCTTAAGAACCACAGAAAGGTCCCACCAGTATCTTTTTCCTATTGCGTCTGCAGCGCCTGTCACACTAGGCTGCGGTGCGGTGTTACAGTTTCAACCCCTTGAGCCCCACGTTGGGCGCCAAAATGTAGCGCTATAGTAAATTGAGTGCACCTTACTCTACTATGGGCTTCACTCCTAGTACATATGCTCCAAATGAGACCTTAAATCTTAGGGAGTGAGCCTTCGCATCGAAGTGGAAGCAGGGTGTAGTGCAACTGTAACAGTAATCAGGGTGCAAAGAATTGGGCGCCAGTGGTTCTTATAACTTAACCAAATAACAGATTTATTGAGCACAGTATACAATCCTCAGTGGAGTGTACATAGATCAGAAGATTGCAGGTTCATACAATACATTGAATAGGCAGTACTCACAACACCTTTGGTCAGTATGATTCTCCTTCAAGATAGGAATAATACATGCAGCTTTGAGGAGGTACACCCAGCTTTCAGCCTTTTCCCTAAGTGGAACCTGAGGGGAATCTATCTACCCTAGGTCTGTACACTTAGTTCCTACTTCTGGGCAATGAGTACCCTGGGATCTTAATCCCACTACAATCCTCGTAGGAGCCTCAGACTGCTCAACTAAATAATATAACTGTCTGTCACTCCTAGAGCGACCTATTAAAGATATAAACTATACTGACTAGACTCTATTTAAGTTTAGGTTCCACAGGGGTCCTGTCTGCTTACTCAGACCAGGACTAACACAAAATGGACGACTCCAAGCATGGTTTCAGAGCTTTTTATATCCCAGCACAGTGCCATCTGCTGGTCACTGTTAGAAGTAGCAGGGGCCTAGCTTAGAGCAGAAAGAGCAAACAGTACCCCTCCCAACTGTATTTTAGGACCCAATTAGGTATCCATAACATGGAGGGACTGTCTGACAATAATTTGTTGCAACTATGTAAATACTAATGAAAGTGTCTCCTCATGTTCTCTTCCTTTCTATATGGTTCAGGTGGTGTTTGGTTTAACCCCCGGCTGGGGGGTAGCCTGCATCACATGTCCCATGGGGCTGCACGGGAATGGGTGAGTGTTAATTTTTTTTACTTATTTATGGATACAATGTTTTTAAGTGTGTTATTGGTCTTGATAAAGGTCTTAGGAACAGACCGAAACGTTCACCTCCTTTTAACATGTATTGAATAAAATTTATCTTTTTTAAAAAAGCTACAAAGGATCCCAGTGTGCACCTTACCTTTTTGGATTTTGTATGCAGCTGCAATTGGTAGCACCTGGGTCAATTGCTTCAGTGGTGTGCTGAACCGTTTGGTTCTGGACATATATAATATTATGTTAAGGACTATATATATAAGGACTATATATATATATATATATATATATATATATATATATATATATATATATATATACATATATATATGTGTATATATATATATATATATATATATATATATATATATATAATCCTTAACATAATATTATATATGTCCAGAGCAACGTCATGGAAATTCACTAACCCGAGATCACTTGAGGTGAAAGATTTATTTATTTGACACAAGCTCCATGGATTCTGAACTCACAAAGATTCAGGTCCCTGAACAAAGGAATTGCAGAGTTTTATAGACTTGGGAATAAAAGGGAGTTGCCGGTGGAGAGTATAAAGATATCACTCCACAGCATTACTACTTTTACAGCCAAGCAGGTGGCTCTGCCCTCAAGGCCAGGGTACTAGTGACCAAGGCTATCTTGAGAATAGAATAAATACAAAACGGGTGGGTGGGCAATCTGCATACACAGAAATGTACATACACAGCTATAATGAATGAAAACACACAGTGCAATTGACATTTCCAGAACATGTCAATATGTGCCCATCTCCAACCCTGTCTGTATGCAGCAATGCTTGTTTTCGATTGTAAGATTAAAATACTTTTCACAACAGGCAGCACAGGAGGTACAGTGTAAAAAAAACCATGCACAGCAACTTGTGCATGGCTTACCTGTCTAGATCCTAATTTGTATTACTGTGCATTGCTCCACATCGGTAGCCACAGTTTATGATGTGTATAGTAATCTTGATGTTTAATAAGTGTCTCATAAAACACAATGGCATGGCTGCAAGGTGAATTCAGTCACCAAGGTTCCTCGCTCCATATTTTTGCTGCTTTCTTAAGGCATAAATGTTCCAATACCCAGCTGTTCATCAAGTCATGTCCATCAAAATATTTCTTGACTACATCCAACGTATTTTTAATTATTAATGCATGCTGGGACCTGCTCTCCGGAATTAGCAATATTGCCCAGTAAAATTCCAAAAAAACTCTCAAATCTGCAGGGCCAGTGCTGCAGGTATTATAAAAGAATCCTCCAATGAGAACCCTGTCTGCTTTGAGTATACACAACTCCCTGATGTTTGTTCATGTGATTGAACTCTAAACAGCACCTGAATCCACTGAATCACCGCAGAATCCCCTTGCATCTAATCATTTTAATGTCTGTATTTGATACTTTAGAGAATCTGGAGCTATACAGTATATGGAAGAATTTTGTGTAGCATTTCTTTAAGTTTTGCCAGGTTATTAATATGCAGAATGAAGATAAATCTAGGTACACATTTCAACTCTCAGAAGTACCAAGAAAAGGAATGTCATGTTCAGTTCCCTCCAGCTGAGATGAGCTACAGTTGCCAGAATTCTATAACAGCCTGCTGGGACTCGTACTTCATAATAACTAAAAAGGCACCAGTGTCACAGAAGTTCTCTCTATTAAAGCAGCACAAAAAGTCTGTAAGTTTCAGAGTAGTAATACTGACTCGTATCAAACCCTTGAATCCAGTGTTACTAGCATCTGATCACAATTACCTCTTTCATTCTTCTCTGTGCCATTCATACTAGGACTTCAAGTGCTGTTGATGATGCAGGCAAAAAACTCATTAAAGTATTGTGGCATGCAAATAAAGTACTGGCACCAGTGACAACAGAGTAGCCCTGATGCTCCTGGTCCAGGTCATTGTTTCTCTGAATTTACTAACTTAGGTGCTAAACTGCAGTGGTGTAATTGCCAATAGCAACTAATGAAAGAGAAGAAGAAGCAAAGATCCAATTGGTTGTTATGGGCAACTGCCCTGGTGCAATTATTTTGATAACAGACCCAATGTGTAAATGTGTTATTCACATTATACATTATACATTATCATTAAGGCCGGAGGCAGAAATCTATTCTCAGGGACCTATTTATAAAGATTACATTTTTTTTCATGAAACTGTGCTTTTTCTTTAAAAAATTCAAGATTTATTTAGTGTAAAAACCAGGAAAAACTCTAATGCAAAACGTTGCCAAGTATAATCTGTCGAGGTCACTGGAAGTCAATGGGAGCCGTGCTGATTCTGTTGAACCATTTTTAATCAATTCAGACTCTTCCCTAGTAATTGTCCAAAAAACTAAAATTTTTATAGGTTTTGGTGGTATTCATATTTTTCAGTGCATCGTTTAGCTTTTTTTCATTCATACTTTTTATATTCAGATCTTTTGGTTTTTCAGAAAATTCATGGTTTCAAAACCACTAAAATTCTACATTTGATGAATGTGCCTCCTCTATTACTAATTACTATATAGATCCTCTAGGACTTTTCAGCTTTATCAATCATGGTTATCAATCTGTGAACAATATAAAGCATTTCAGCAACACACTAGTTTTACCAGTGCATGGCAACACTACATCATTTTGTCATTCCTATAAAACACTTATTTTTTGGTGTTACTGCTACCAAGCCTAATTGCTGATTCTGCTTCAATGTGAAGGAGAGCAGTGACTAGTCTTGTTATAATATCAATGTCACCTTTGCCAATGTTTGCCCAAATTACATTTGTTGGATCCTCAACACTGTAACCCTGATATTTCAAATGTAAATAAACCTTTGCTTTATTGTACAAGTATAACATTTTTCTTAACCTGTTAACATCTCTTGACTTTACATATAAACTATTGGATACTTTATGCAATATCTGTTATGCTCTGAAAACAGGAATGCGGAGGAGCCTTTATCACACTACCAAAGCTAAATGTACGCCAAACTGAGAAGCAGTTTGTTATTGTTTCCCCTCTATTCCTCCCTTCTGACTCAGAAGTAAAGGTAGGAAGGAAAAGATGAGGCTTGACTCCTATGTTTCCTATGTTCTATGTTCTCTGTATTTTTCAAAGGTTAAAGATGTGGAAGAGGTTTGCATATCCATTTTATTCACTGTAGTTGCTGTTTGGGAGTGCCTTAGGCAAGGATAAGGTGGGCGCTGGGATTGTACTGCTCTAAGGATAGAGGGAAACTGTGTCTTAGGCCACAATAAGGTTTAGAGAGGGAGAACCTGCAAAAACGGAATATCCAGCTTTAGATAACTAAAGCTGAGGTGTTGTAGTAGTAAGTATATATGGCTAGGAAGATGAGAGATAGAATGGTGCTAGTATACTGGGAATACTCACTACATACATACACTACATACAGAGATGTTCTAGTGTAGGAGACTAGCCTGAGACTTATTCTTACTTAAAGGAAGTACATTTTTAGTTGAAATGTGTGAAGTGCTGTAGATACTGCTCATAAAAAGCTCTCTGCCCATTTCCCTAGTTGATATAAATAATGTTCCTGGGTGCTAAAGGAAAAGTCGATACCTATATTCTTATTTTGTTCCATCTTCAAGGAGCCCATCCTGAATATAATATGACTTAATATAAGCTGTGCTCAGGGGTACCAGCAATGTGAATACAACAGTTTATCATTAAATCTAGATCCTGCAATGTATAGTTATTCTATTTTATGCAATGCAAGAGAACAGTATATTATATAACAAAATAAGAGGTGGCTGAGTGTCTGTAGCATAATAAAAAAAAGTTTATTTTTATTATTGATAAAATTCTAAAACTGCGATGTCAAACCCTTTAGCTTCAGCCTCATTAATATATGTATATATATTTATGCAGACCAAAAAGATATCATCTTATAGGCATTCTGCAGGCTGCTCTGCTTTCTATGCAGTAGGTGGATGAATTGATTAACTATACTGCATATTTATTTTAAATGTATTTTGTATATAAGAAATGAGGTAGCATTACTGAGGTCAGTCAATCAATCTTTAAATTTTGTGAATGATTATATATGGAAATGTAATTAGGTTCTAATTTTTACTTTTCTTTTTTTTGTTTATAACAATAAGTTATTGCCAATGCAACATACCCTAGTGTTTTCAAGCCCAGATTCATCATACTGAAAATACTCAGTTGTGGGGGGATGCTATTTCATAGTTTTTAAAAAAATATTTGTAATATATTTATCACAAATGTATCACATATTATATCACATATTTATTTTGTAATGCATTTCATTATATTAATCCCAGAGCAAACATTATCTAATCATCTTCCCCTTTCTAATACTGATATGAGAGTAGAAGTTCAGTTTGAATTTGTAGGCCTTTATTATACCAGCAGCTTAATGGTAAAATGAGTCCAGTCTCCATTTGTTTATGTGCCAAGCAACTAACAGGTCTACAGGAATGTAATTGTAGCTACATGCATTTAAAATACACATAATGTTTTATCTCCATTGAGACTATGTAACAATAATCCCAAAGTTTACACTGTGGGGGTTAATTATCAAAGTCCGAATTTATCTCAATATTTTCTGAAAAAAATTCAGACCAAATCCGCACTTTTTTTGGGCTTATTTATTAATACACTTTCCCAGAAATTTTGTTTGAGGGAAAAAATCCGAAAAGATCTTGAAAAATCACCTGAAAACTTCGGGGTATTGCTAAAAACCCAGAGCACATCAAAAAATAATTGGGACTTCTCCCATTGACTTATATGCAACCTCGACAGGTCTGAGATGCCGAATTTTTAGATTCGGACTTTTCCCATCCTCGGGATTTTCGGGATTTTCCTCCGAAAAATTCGTGATTTTTTTAAAAGTCCAATTCTATTTAAGAAATCACAAATTTTTCGTGATTTTTGCATTCAGAGTTTAGTAAATAACCCCCTAGGTCTAATAACACAGAGAAGCTCAAAATTAGAAGTGAATTTTAGAGTTTTTTTTAAATTTGAATAAACTCAAGATATTTGAATTAAAAAAACTCAACTCAATCAACTAAAACTGTTTTTAGAATTTGTATTCTACTACTTTTCAATGGGTCTACCATGCTTTCAAAAAAATTAGAAACACTGGAAAAAACTTGAATAATCTTAATTGAAAAAATGTCTTAAATGTTGTCTAGGGCAACTCCCCTTAGTTTCTAAATGAAGTTGCAACTCACAACCTTTTAGTTTTACATTTGCAGGTTTATAATTTTTTTGAGCTTAATAAAAATCAAACATTTGAGTTTTGTAAACTCTAATTTGAATGGGAGTTTTGATGCATAAAAGTTTGAATTGCAGTAACAATTTGAATTCAAACATGATGACCAATCAGCCCTGTTGTAACCAGTCAGTAGGTAAAATATATTAGGCCCTTGTTTGAAAGTAACAGAAATGGACAGTAACTAGTGGCTGTAAGCCAGAGGGGTCAAAAATTAATTGGAATTGGGCTAGTTTCAGGGACACATAAAAATATAATGAACAGGAAAACTTTAGAATTGGAGTAAATTCAGAGACAGATGTACCTGAATCCTACCGATTTCCAATAATTCCTAGTTTGGACTGCCATGTAAATATATAAATATGCTCAATTATTAATACAAAGCTAACATTTTGGCTCTGATTTACTGTTTTGGGAGCAATTCTGGCTCACAGTGTATACTTATTCAGTGTTTCTAATCGATGCACATTCAACTGGAAATTGTACAGTTAAGTAGACTGGTTTAGCCTTCGGACTTGATGGCATGCTATATTTTCCACCCTCTATCTACTTTCCACCATGCCTAATCGACTTCTTGAGAAATGAAGCTTTTCCTAGGACTGAATAGGAAACATGGCTAGAGCTGAGCTAACGGTTCATGATTCACATTCTGACAAAGCGCTCAGAAATTATTCCACAGTCCTTAAAAGCATCTGTCTTGTGGTTGCCTTGGAATGAAAGCATACAAAATGCTTGTTCAACTGCTGTTTCCTCATTGAAAATATCATACTGTAAGCAAGACACATTAAATAGCCTTTACTGAATACACAATTTAAATTATTTCTACACTTAAATCATATATATATATATATATATATATATATATATATATATATATATATATATATCTATATATATATATATATAATCTTTCTTTCTCTCTCTTTCTTTACTTCTTTTTGTCTTACTCTTTTTCTCTTTCTTTTTCCCCCTACTCCCATATATTCACCGGAATATGTAATTGACATAGCAATGTACTATATATTTATACAGAAAGGTAAATAAATAGATATAGCCATCTTAATGTAATAACTTCTATTGTATAAAGCAGGGGTCCCCAACCTTTTTTACCTGTTGTGTTTTTACAATTGTAAAAAGAGTTGAGGAGCAACACAAGCATGAAAAAAGTTCCTTGGGTGCCATATAAGGGCTGTGATTGGCTATTTGGTAGCCCCTATGTGGACTGGCACCATACAGTAGGCTCTGTTTGGAAGTACACATTTTCTATGCAACCAAAACTTGCCTCCAAGCCTGGAATTCAAAAATAAGCATCTAATTTGAGGTCAATGGGACCAACATCCAAGGGGTTGGTGAGCAACATGTTGCTCAGGAGCCACTGGTTGAGGATCACTTGTATAAAGCTTTGATGACAATAAATTGGGGAAAAGGACTAACAAAGCATCTCATCTAAGTAATGAATCATTTTACAAAATCTGTCTTTACTAATATTAATTAATTAGGTATTTTTTAATGTTGCAGAGGGAAAATGAAAACAATACAGATAGAGAGGGTGGGGTGGGTGAGAAAGAGGATTTCATAGATTCATCAATCCTCTTACATTTACTAAGAATAAGACTAAAGTAGAAAATAATTGTGTTGAATAAAAGTGACCCTGCAAAGCTAAAAAGGCAGACAGGATTAGATTGATTACAAGTATAATAAAGCAAGAACAAAGCTGACAAGAATTGGCAGCAGCCACCTCGAATAGGTCACCTACGCTAATTAAAATCTCATCTTTAAAAATAATATAAAGTAATATAATACAGCTAAAAGAAAAAATTTGACCTAATACATAAGCTTTAGTTCTGCAAAAACCATAAAAATTAAAGCAAGTATTGCATGTGTATCATACAGGAAATTTGGCTATGCATTAAATGTACAGGAAATCCTCCACTGAAGGAAAACATTATTGCACAGAATACATTGTCATGTTCGATAACCTTATAATATTGATAGAAATGCCAAGAGAGAAATAAATAAGTCATGTTTAAACTATGTATCAGGGAAAATACTCCCATCGCATTTGGCAGTCACAGACTGCATACAGTGCAAGTCAATCATACAGTTGGTACACCCAGCCAGGGCCGGAACTAGGGGTAGGCAGAGTAGGCACGTGCCTGGGGCGCAAAGCTGGGAGGGCGCCAGGCACGTACCTCCTCTGTCGCCTACCCCGAGTCCGGTTCCCTTCTCTGGCCGACTCTACGTAGTGCATGCGCAGATTCGCGCATGCGCACGTGTGCAAATTCGCGCATGCGCACGCGAGCAAATTCGCACATGCGCGCACTAAATAGGCGCTACGGCTGCCTGGCCTGCCTAGGGCTCCTGCCCAGCATGGCCATCTCTGCACCCAGCTCTGTTCTTTGTAATGAAGAACAAATTCTAATTTACTAAGGCAAATTAAGCAATAGCAACCAGGAACTTGCTCTGATAGATGCTATGATATAGGCTAGTTTAAGTGATTCAAATGTAAAATTTGAGGAGCAAACAATTTTTTTTACAAATGGGAAAACTTATAAAAACATAATGAGTATTTCAGATTTACAAATAATTTTCCACAATTGAACTTAATATCTATTCTTGTAGGATACTTTTATAATTTGCTGGATAATAGAGTTAGTAACTTATTGAAACCCTTAGCTACACTAAGGGGCAGATGCATCAAGGGTCGAATATTGAGGGTTAATTAACCATCGATATTCGACTGGTGAATGAAAATCCTTTGACTTCGAATATCGAAGTCAAAGGATTTTGTGCAAATACTTCGATCGAACGATCAAAGGAATAATCTTCAATCAAACGTTTCAAAGGATTTTAATCTAACGATCGAAGGATTATCCTTCGACCAAAAAAAGTTAGCCAAGCCTATGGACCTTCCCCATAGGCTAACATTGAATTCGGTAGCTTTTAGGTGGCGAACTAGGGGGCCAAAGTTTTTTCTTAAAGAGACAGTACTTCGACTATCGAATGGTCGAATAGTCGAACTATTTTTAGTTTGAATCCATCGATTCAAAGTCGAAGGTCGAAGTAGCCAAAAAAAAACCTTCGAAATTCAAAGCATTTTTTCTTCTATTCCTTCACTCGAACTTAATGAATGGGCCCCTTAATATATGGTACTTGAAACACACTAATTAATCTGTATCATTGCTCAAAGAAAATTAATATATTTTAACAGTGTGAAAATAACCTTTGTATTGAAGTTCTCTGTTATAGGAGAAACTGAACAAACAATATTCTATACTTATATTTATTTATTTGTGAGGCTTATCTAAAAAGCATTTACACTGCTCATTGATGTGGTAGCTATAAAAATTACTTCTGGTCAAGGTTATAGAGCACAAACACAACATGGCAACTGTGGAGTAATCTGTCTTTTATAAGAGTAATCAAAATAACTTTTTTTGACACAAATTAAACTGAACCCTGATTTTGCCAACAGGAGTTACAACTTAATAAATAAAATTGTAATCAATGTGTCTGTTGCTGTCTCTTTCAAAACTGCCTTTGCGGAAGCAACTTAAGGGGGTAAATATCTATAACTAATCAAATCAGATATATAATATATGTCTGATGGAAAATGATTTTGAACCTAGTGTTCATCTATGGGCTAAAACTGGTTAGCTGCACCATAAAACAATATGTAAGTATTTGTTGTGCATAAATTGTTGTGATGGCTGATTCTGCTTTTAAGAGGGACTTGGACGATTTCTTGGACTATCATAACTATTTACCCAACTTTGTAGTATGAAGGTGGATAATTTAGACCAGTCTGTAACTTTTACAATTAAGGAAGAATTCTTTGATCAGAAAATATTTATTGTGATTAGTATCTAAAGTCAAGAACAGTACAAGTGTATTTTCAGTACTGTGTTCTATAAAGAAATTCATTCTGAACTAGGTTACATTAATGGCTCCTGCAACCTGTTTTCAAAGCACAGAAAGAAAAAAACATTTTCAAAACAATTTCTAGTATTCCATAATCTAAATGCACTTTGCAACTGAACTTAGCTCTTAAAAATTCTTTGAGTATTCAAAGACATTTTAAATGCTGTAATTGTAGTTCAATTCTTCTACCTCATAATGTTAAAAAATGTAATTCTTTGGTCTACCGTGTGATAGCAGCATTGATTAGATGTTTTCATGAGATAATTAGTGGTGAGGTGAACATTTCATATTTCTTTATTAGAGAATTACTAAATCTGAAATTAGTGGGCAGGGACCACCTTCCTTCTGAATTTCTTAACATGTGGTTCAAGGGGGCTGATTTAGATTGAATGGAAAATTTTCAGAAGGATGCCAAAGTTAAGATTAATCAAAACTGTCCTGACTGTAAGAATCATTTTACTGGCAAGGAAAGCTCTGAAACATTTATCAAAGTCAATATCTGTGTCAATTCTACACAAGAATGTGTTTGACTGCTTTAAGCTGTTGAATGCAACTTTACTCTACAGGAATGTAGTCTTCTGTACTATTTAGCAAATTAAGTGAGAATTATTATCTATTTGAATAAATGGACAATTATTTTAACTGCTGAAACAACTTATACCAGCAAGGAAAATACATTATCAAGTTGAAAACAATTGTAGGACAATATTGCCACCTTTTTTTATCAACCATCAATATTTTTTTCGGAGCAGTACCGATGTGTACATCTAGAAAAAAAAATCCCCTATTAAATCTTTGACACTTTATATATTTTTTTATTACAATGTTTATTTTACAATTTCTACTGACAATGTATTGTAAAAATATACAGGGCTGCCTATAGGAGTAGCATTTTATATGTACAGGCCCCATGACATCTATTATCCAAAAACCAGTTCTACACAAGACAAACAATCCTTTTGGGTTTAATTAATGCTTACATATTTTAGTAGACTTAGAGGCACCTTTATCAAAGGTCAATTTTAGCATTCATGTGAGTTTTTTTAACTCTAACAAATTCGATCATACTCCAAATTAGATTGGGTGTTATTTAATAAAAAAAATTGAATATCTAAAACTCAAATTTTACCTCAAAAATTCTACGAAAATTTAAGGCTTGTAACAAGTTCAAATATTAGTCCCTGGACCTCTCCCATTGACTTATACATTAACTTGGCAGATTTTTCGCTAGCGTAGCGCATTTTCGTTAATTCGCCGATTCACTAACAGACGCTGGCGTAAATTCGCTAGTGTTACTTCGCACCCTTACGCCTGGCAAATTTGCACAACGGACGTAACTATGCACTGACGCGCAAATTTTTCTGAACGCTACCTTTTACGCCAGACTTCCTTCGCCACCTCAGACCAGGCAAAGTGCAATAGAGTAGACAGGGATTGCTTCAAAAAAAGTTAAACATTTTTCTAAGTCCCTAAAAGCGCTGGCGTTTTTTCTTTTTTTATGGGTGATAGGCTGAAAAAGATTAAAAATATTTTTGGGGCTACCCTCCTTCCCCCCTACATTTCCTAACTCATAGCACCTTAACTATACGGTGGGCACGTGTAGGGCAAAATAAAAAAATTATTTGCTGTTTTGAAGGTTTCCCAGGCTTGTGTGGTGATGCTTCATATACCTCTATTGTAACTTCAATTTGGCGCCGTATTCAATTTAAGCATCGCTAGCGTAACTTCGCTTTGCTTGGCGAATTAACGTTAGAGCAACTTTGCAACCTTACGCTTCCCCTGAGCGCAACTTCGGATTTTAGTGAATTTGCGTTGCACTGGCGAAAATACGCCTTGCGAAGTGCAGCGAAGCGGACGCTGGTGCAACTACGGATCTTTGTGAATTTGCCCCTATAAGACCCCCCCCTCTCCAGTGGCACACCAGAATAGTTCAGGATCATTGAAACACTAAGGCCAGGGTTCGATTCATTGTGATATCTGACAGGTCCCATACATGTATATGTATATTATGCTGGCTTTAAAGAGGCTTTTTTAAGTATTTTAAAGTATTTTAAGTATCCCAGATTAATAGTTTAGTTGATAAATGTCTATTCATACATCCAATAATTCATATGCAAATTAGTATTATACTGTATGTGGTGTATATAAAAGTTCAAACTTTGAACAACATGGCGGAAGAATTTAGACATTTGGGTTAAAAGTTCCGTTATTTAGATAAAGGTTCAGTTATTTTCTCCTGCAGTTTAATTGCAAGGGTACCAGGCACAGGCAGAGGGCCCACTGAGATATGAAAAATGAGAGCAACATAAATGAATTACTGTGAATTCTCATACAGCTAATGTACCTCTGGGTCATTGCATAAAATGCATTCTTTTTGGTTGAATCATTTGTTGTGCTTTAGTTCTCTAAACTTTACTTCCTTTGCAATGTCTTAATAAAGAATTACTAAAAAAATATTTTCTTTGTTTTCTCTTCCATCTAAAATGAAATATTAAGAAACAGCTGTTTTCTAGTTTATGTTAATCAAAGTATTGTTGCCAGTATTTTTCTGTTGAACCCTGAGAATTCTAGTGGGGAGAATCCTTTATGTGTAATACTAAACTCATTGTAGTCAGCTATAAATAAACCAGATAAACCAAAAGAAAATCTGAATTTCAGCATGTGAGTATAAACATGACAGTCTGGTGTGTTAACACAGTGGTGGTTAAAACAATTATAATTTTATTTTGGCATATAACAAACTCAGAAGTAGGTATGGACCACATAATGTACACTGTAATTAGATTGTAACCTTTTGTGACCTCCACCTATTGTCTCCTGAAAATATCTAATTGTAACTGTAAATTACTGTGCTCTAAGGTTTACTGTTTGATTTCCAAAACAATTGCAAAAGTGGTCTTGCTATAAGTATACCTAGAAGACCACCAATCTTTAATTTGTAGTAGGATGCCCACATAACAGCTTCGCTTTACCTTCTAAACAGAGTGTTCTTTGTGCCTTGCTATCACACTTGGAGAACTGTCCAAGTAATGTAATGAAAAGCCTTAAGTCTGCTCACATCTAGTAGCACATAGCAACCAATCACGTTTGTTGTCAAATAGCTGACCATTAAATGCTACCTGCTGATCAGGTTCCATGGGCTTCCATATGTTACTGTGACATACTAAACAGCCATGTATATACTGTATTACTCAGAAAAACTCTTACAGAAGGACATATATCAATTATACCATTAGATCCTGCTATAAACTATATGATTATATATAATGTATATGAATATAAGGTATATAATGTGGATGTATATTGACATATTTCACAAGAACTTCTGAAGGGAACCTACTAAAAAGTCATATAAAAGTTGATTAGAAAAAAATGTCAATAACTATATAAAGCTAAGTCCCTGAATTTGGAATCAACAAAAGAAAATGTTTCCCATGAGAGACACTGTAACTACCACTCAAAACACTAAAGACAGGATACCTTGTAAGAAAAGCAATTTACATGCTGTGAACTAAATGTAAACTAGGCTGGATATTGCTGGTGCAGCACAAAAAATGGTGCCAGTAATGTGTTCATGGGGGAATAAATACTAAATGTTCTATAGCAAGTGAATTTGTGTCATGCAACAATCCAATCATCTCCAGCTGAATTATTACATGGCAGACAGATGCGCACTAAGTTACATGTTGCAGACATCAAACTTCCACAAAATACTGTGCCTACAAAATCATCTACTGCTGACATTGTGAAACGTCAACAAGCAAAAACAACAAAAATGCAAGGCTTATACTGACAGAAAACGTTGTGCCAGAGAAGTACACTTTCAGCCTGGATCTTTAGTCAGAATTAAAAAACCAGGAATACTGAAACAAGGTCTATCTAAATTTACTACACCACTTGAAGTGAGATGCCAGCAAGGACCATACACATATGAATTGTCTGATGGACGCATATGCATAATGCAAGTCATCTTGCTCCTGTTAGATATGACTTTGGAGAAGCTCCATTTGATGAAGGACATTTTCCTACTCCTGATGTCAACTGCAATAGGCCTGAAAAAGTGAACCTATAAGGCGTAATGAGAGAATCAGAAAACTACCTGCATGGACCAAGGACTTTGTGATGTGAAGAATGTATAATATTGTTTTAAAATGCATACTGTTTAATTGTTGCTGTTATTATAGTTGTCCAAATGTTTTCCTACTATAGGGGGAATAAGTGGTGTTTATACAAATGGCCTGTAGATGTCACTGTGCTCCGACTTATCTGTGTATACTTCCTGTCAGCTTAAAAGTGAAAGCTTACTGTTGTGTAATGCCTGCATGCCTCTGCTAATAAAGCACTGTTATACTCTATTCATCCTCGGCTACCCAAAAAATAGCAATATTACTGTCACTGAACGGATTAAACAGAAGAAGTCTGTATTAAGAGGGTGAGGCAGGGATATACTGTACCTTAACTCAACTTAAAAGTTTAATGAAAAATACTTGATTTTACCAATGACAAATCTCTGTGTTAATCAAAAATTACCTTATATTATTTGCTGTAACATCCTGGGGTGATGGAAGCATTTGTGACATGTACAGAAAACAAAATCACACGATACTACAGATCTGATTTTTAACTGGCTTTCCTACATTTGTTAACCCACTAATCCTGTGATATTAACCCTAAAACCCACTAAGAAACCCGTGAAACCATTTGTTTTCAATGTAAAAATTAAAGTGGGTAAATATATAGGCTGTGCACATTTTTTTTCAATATACTGTATGTTAAAAGAAAATCTATAAAGGCTGGAGTGAATGGATGTCTAACATAATAGCCAGAACACTACTTCCTGTTTTACAGCTCTTTAACCTGTTACCAGTTGGTAACCAACCAATGACTTGGTTACTGATTGAAATCATTCTGCACAGCCTATTTTAACCCAGTTTTATTTTAACACTGAACTGCTCCTTAAACTGGTATAAAATGTTACCCAAAGATAATGGCTCCCAAACATTGTTTACTTTTTGTGGGTGAAGGTTGGCCACAGATTTATTTGACATATTGTATTAATTATATCTCACCATTAATCACACAACCAAAGATGACATATATTTTGAACCTTCTTTGTAAACTGCTGACCAATGGGAACCATCAATAGTTGCTGGGAATGTAAAGTAAAGAGAGCTTTTAATTTAAACCATGACATCAACACAAACGATTGCCAAATGATGTGGCAAACTTGCATTATGATGAAAAAGTCATTAATATGATGACCAATGTGAACTAAAGTTATTACACATACTTAACAACAAAGTTAGATACATTTTGTGCTGTTCTGCAGCTGTCTTTCAAAATTACCTGTTTTGCAAGAGAGACATTCCCTTTAAATGGGAGGGAATCTAACCAGTAATTGTTCGATGTCTGCATAAAAAGTAACACAGTTTTCAGTTTAGACCAAAATGCATGGATCTTATGTATTATACAACTGCAATAATACCCCAACAAAAATGTTGGAATATTATATGCATATATGGCACAATTATTTATGGACATCAGTCTATAACTCTGCAGGCAAAACTGTAGGAGAATAATCCTTCCAACACTCTGTTCTTGTCCTATATTTTTAAAGCTCCGTAGAGATTGTTCATCGTTTTTGTACACAGAGGAAACCCCTGCTAACAAATGGATAACATACAAAATCTTTACAGATAATGGTTGGACTCTGGGCACCAGCCGTGCAAGGCAAACATGCTTACCATTATACTTTTTGTTTTATCCTGTAAAACCCATGCCATCAACTATAATAATCTAATAGCAAAGGGTGGACATGAAGCATTTTCTTCTGTAATTCTTTAGACAATTTGAAGTAATCCTTCCCTTTCTGGAACTTTGTTTAGCATTTACTTGAAAATAATTTTTCCAGCACCAAATCAATGACATTTACTAAATTTCAAAACTTTCCAATTCTGCTTAGCTATGACAGGACCCACTCAACAACATAGATTGGTGCGTGGGCTGCGCCAACACATTTTTTTAACTACATCTAAGCACAAATCCAGTTGCTTCAGAGTGCACTCATGTTTCTAGAACAATAATAATAACCCCCCAAAAAAACAAAAAGAAAGCACTGTAAAAGCACAATAAAAAATGGCCAAAAGTGATATCACAAACTGCAGTTTTGTCCCAATGTCCTTGTGTCTGTAATTAAGCAGACTGTCTAAACATTCAATGTTTCCTTGAGATGCTACTGACTATTCAGGCATCACTAGTTTACTCTCCTAGTAAACAGAAATGACACAATATTGCCTCCCTTAACTGGCAAAGAAACCAAGCAACCAAGGGATCTTTTTCAACAAAAAGGGTAATGAACTGTAAGTTAAAAATTGACTTCCATCAACAACAGGTGCCCAATATAGATTTTCGAATAAAACCGTAAATTGTAGATACTTGGTGCTGTTATACTGCTGTTCGGAAAGAATAATTTTACTTAATGGTACATTGAATCAAAGGTTTGTTAGCTTTACTGTACAGGGAGCAGGTTTCTCAAATGATAGCTGCACCATTTGTCAAACATCTAAAGTTCATGATGCAGAACTTACACACTGGTTTTGCTAGCGAATTATGTTCTTCAATCAAATGTGCGCCTCACTTCATTTAAAGACATGCAGTTTATCAATTTTCTGTTTAAAAAATACTTTTACGAATATAAATTCAACATTTAAAGGGGCATTTAATTACCTCCCACACCCACTTCTTATGGTTACAGTGAATGCCAGATTTACATCTAAATGACACTGCAAAGAACAATTTAGCAAGTGAACAGCGTTGATAAGAGCAAAGACAAAACAAAGGTTTTAAATACACTATATTTAAATCTATATGATGCAGTCAAGAAGTATAATATGTTACAACTGTATGCCTTTTACTGAGGCATTCTCCTAATACAGCGAGATCTTTCTGATTTGATATATCTGTGTCACTGTATAGCCTATTCCTTCTTAATAAGCTGGCATTCTTCATTGGAGTTTCTAGAAAAGAAAAAGTTAATATTTACTTGAATTTCCAGTCTGATCAAGTTATGATCTAAGCTGAAGAAGCAGATTATACTGTATGCTCTAAAGTTTAATATTAGAACAGCCTAAAACCTTCAACATTTGAACAACAAAACAAGAAATATGCTTTACTTTAACTTCAGAGCTGCATAACAAACTAACAATATTGCACTGGTATATTTATGAAGCTCATATAAATAACAGAACATTCAAATTATAAATAAAAGCATTGGTATTCCTGGTCTTCGTTTTCAAACCAGGCAAATGCTAGTAGCACAACTGACTTACTGACCTCATATACTTTGGATATTGGTCAATTAATGGAAGGATCAGACTGGGCCAGTAGAACATAAGGAAAAAAGGGGCCTGGACCTGCCTGACCAGGACTGCTCCCCAATCTAAACTTTTGGCTCTTCATTCCCACCCCCAAAAGCACCTGCAAGTAGGAAGAAAAATGTATGCAGGGCATATGGTGGTGGTGGGGGGGGGGTGGAGGATAGTGGCAGGTTTCAGAAGTGTAGGCGTTAGTGATTGGATGGCATCCCCAGTGGGCCTTGGACACCCCATTCTGACACTTGACTGATACAAAAGACAATATAATTTTCATACAGCTAGTTTCTTTTTACTATTTGTTAGCATTTTTCTATAAATTAGGTTTCAAAAATAAATTAGTTGTATTTTTCCATCTCATACAAGCTCTGTAAACCTGTTACATTTAATACAAAGTTTGATATATTACTCAGCAGCATCAATGAAATGCCTGCAGGTATTGTAGCAATTGTAGCAGGTTCTATGATACACACTCAGGGAGCATGCTCAGTAGGAATTCTGCAGCTGGGGAATATAGCAAATTGTAGCAGTTTAGAGAGCAACATGACTGAGCTGCTACTGGGAAACACGACAGGGGGATAGCAAAATGGAATCATTTTTGAAATGTAAACTTTAGAAAAACTGTATGAAAGAGAAAATAAGAAGCAATGGAAAATGCCATTGTTTCTGCTGTACTATTTTAACAAGACAGTTTGTGAAAGTGAAACCGCTCCTTTAACTATATCTAAAATACACAAGAGTATGGAAAGTTATTAACATTGTCCATTTTATGGGTAAAGTATTGTACATTAATCATGATGTCTGTATTTGCTTTCTTTATCAAAGTTAATGGAGATCTGTGTGAGTCAAAACAATAGTAACATCCCTGCTCCGATATACTACAGGTGTGCCATCCCCGGAGCCTAATATACAGTACTAGTGATGGCATTTTTGGAGTTGGAGCAACCCCAATTATAGTCTTGTTTCTCCCATATATTTTCCCATCATTTCAGTATTATTGTATCCCCTGGCACGGTTGCATCAGTTATATGATGCTTTCAGTTATATGTGTGTGTTTAGTTTTATTGGACGCAATTGCACTGAAAATTTTTATTTCTGGCACTAAGCATCAAAATGATGTCTGCTCCTGATTCTTTAGGCACAATTTAGTTAGACATTTTGGCACTGCTAGTGGAAACAGTGAAGGGTGGAGGTAGCTCCAAAGTTTACCTCTGACAGCTTGTGTACTGTGCACAATTTATCCAAACAGAGTAGCAGATTGCAATGTAGAATGTGCAAGGACATACTTTGGCCGCAAGAGGCATCAATTTGAGCAACAACTGCAGTCATTTTAGTGCAACAGCAACTGCACTTGGGAACTGAAAATTAGTGCTCTCAATGACTTCTCAGGTGCTCTGGGAAATATGGGGGACTTTATTTTCAGGATGCTCCAGCTAGAGAACTGCAACAGGTAAATAATAGTGATTGGCGAAATTATTTGCGTGATTCGCCACCGGCGAATAAATTCTCGAAACGGCCACGAAAATCCGCCCATAACTAGTAAATAAAGTTAAATGAATTTTACAGAGCATGATCATGGTAAAAGCATCAGAAGCATCTTAATCCAGCTTAATCACGTGGTGAGGCAGACTTGTCAGAAGCACAATGTGCAAAATGAAAACATAAAGGTACATGGACAGCTTGTTCAGTGTTTAGATGGATAACGGCAGGTACTTAAGTAGAAATAGTTGATAAAGCTGTATTGAGGGAACGGGAATTTATTCGCACTCAAGATCTGTGCTTTAGCTATTTGTGGTTCCAATTAGAGGGTGAAAACACCAATAGAAAAGGGCAAACCAATTGTACTTCTGTTAAATAGCTTTTTGTATTCATTGAAACTATAGTAATACTTCAAACTGCCCAAGCTGAACTGAACACAGCATTCTGTGCTGAACCCCAGAGAATTCCACAATTTAAGCTTCCTCCTACTGTATATACAGCAGCTACTTATTGTAGGTGCTACTTTGGTACATCAGTAATTCCCTGGGTTAATAAGATACAGGAATAATGATACATTGGTTCCAAAATGTATTTCATGCTTAGAGAAATAACTCCAAAATATGAAAGTATTTTAAAGTAATGACAATATAATGTACTGTTGTGTTGTACTTGTATAGCTGATGTGTTTGCTTCAGAAACTCTTTTATATTTTATATAAACAAGCTGCTGTGTAGCCATGGGGGCAGAATGGCTGTGCTTGAATGGCTGCCCTATGGATACACAGCAGCTTGTTTATATAAACAATAGTAGTAATTTTGGAGCAAACAACAGTTTTACCAGTGCAGGGCAACAGTACATTATATTCCTTTAAAACACTTTCATTTTTGGTGTTACTATTCCTATAATTTATATGTTATTCATAGTTTTAAAGAATGAGAAGGAAAACTTTAATTCTCAGTTTTTCTCATACTGTTGTCAAGGAGTCCAGACGGCCTTTTTAATTCACTGTTAGTGCTTTTTGATGCCCTAGACACACAACAAATATGTGTTTTAAAACTATTTATCACACTCCCATAGTTACAGTTGCACAGACATTTTTAAGCAATAGAAGCTTTTTGTAGATAAAAATCACTTTCTCCTTCCAGACAGCTGTACTGTTTAGTTTGTTATAAGACACTGCTTTCTTATGACGCTTCTTAAAGTTTCATACTATAAATAATCCCAATAACCACTTCCAGGGACCTATTGGTTATTGCCAGTACCTTGCCATAGAGGAAGATAGTGATTTAACATACTGTAAGAACAAAAAAATAAAGAATATAAAGTATAGCTTCTAAACTTGCTTCTTTATGACACTTGCCTGTCATAAAGAACCAGCGATTAAATTCCATTAAAGAATATTAGAAGCCTAAAAAGATATCAGATTCAAGCATAGTTAATGTTAGCGTGCTAATTGATTGCCCTCTCCTCTGACCAATAACAGCTGCGTGTCCCTTTATAAAAATATCCAAATAGTTAACTATAAGTTAATATTTGTCATAACTGCTTTATTAAAATAACATTGCTTGAGTTTTATTTTCCTTTCTGGCATGCCTTAGAAATATGTATACATAGTCTCAGACTTGGGTTTCAGCCTTCACATCAATTAAAATCACAGTAAAAAGAACAGGTCCATACAAAGATGTTTCTTCAGGAAACAATTCTATTGGGACAATTGCTTTTCATCAGCTCTAACCCCTACACGATTTTCTACTTCTTCCAGGCCAATAATGACAATAGGAAACAATATGCACTTAGATCCACGGGGAACAAAACCTGACTGCATGTAAAAGCTTGGAAGGACACAATGCAACATGGAAAATGTACAATTTCAAAGGTATATTTATTTTCAGAGATTCAAAGATGTATTTAACCTTTCCATACATTTGTCAGATATCCATTATTATTCATCTGCTGGCTGAAGCATGCAGCGTATTTAGCAACAAAGTCAGAACATGCACAACATTTTATCACCACATGTACAAAGTGCTGGTACATTATATAATACACTTGGGCTCATTTACTTACTCACATACTGTATTTGTCATTCTATTCTAAAATGTGTATACAGATAGAGAGAGATACATACACCAGAAACAGTTATATACTGTACGTACAATAGGAGAATGCTAACATACTATATACAGTATATATATATATATATATATATATATATATATATATATATATTTATATATATATATATATATATATATATATATATATATATATAATACAAAAAAGCCATGAATATCTTGTAAATTATATCCTTATAAACGGTGAGTTCTGATGTCATCAGTTATAAACGGTGAGTTCTGATGTCATTTCTGTCACATGACTCACTGAAATTTGTGTATTATAATAAAGTACCCCAGTTGTAAAATATGAGGATATTAGATGTTACCTCGGAGTTCCATGACCTGTATAAAAACACTCGGCCTTCGGCCTCGTGTTTTTATATGGTCATGAAACTCCTCAGTAACTTATAATGTAACTTTATTCTATATATATATATATATATATATATATATATATATATATATATATATATATATATATATAACCCCCAACACATTATGTTGACAGAATAAACTGTTACCTTTGTAAGGGTAGGAATATGTGCAGCCTTATAAAAAATTGGAGTGGAGTAGGAGTAATGACTTTTGCTTGCGGAAAACATTTTTAACCCTAAATCGTGATGGGCGAATTTGTCCCGATATGGAGTAATAATAAAACAGTAGCTTGTACTTGATCTCAACTAAGATATAATGAATTCTTATTGGAAGCAAAACCAGGCAATTGGGTTTATTTAATGTTTACATGACTTTCTAGTAGACTTAAGGTATGAAGATCCAAATTACAGAAAGATCCGTTATCTAGAAAAACTCCAGGTCCCGGGCATTCTAGGTAACAGGTCCCATACCTGTATATGTGTGTATGTATATGCATATATATATATATATATATACAGTATATATATATATATATATATATATATATATATATATATATATATGTATATTGTACTTAGAAATTCACGAAACCGGCAAAAAATTTGACAACAGTGACACTGGCGAATTTTTGCCAGCGAATTTTCACTGCAAATTCGCACATTTATTCGCCAGCGGCAAGACGGGCAAATTTGCCGCGAGTTCGCGCCTGCCAAATTAATTAATTCATTAACCATAAACCATTTTAGCATAAAATATTAAGTTTGAGAAGATTCTCATTCATCCAGGTCATGGTATATCTGTAGAAATAAGTCAAATCAACTGGACTTGCTGTGTTTTTTCCTTGAAGAAGTTTCACCAGTCCTCCAATTGGCTTTCTCAATTCAGAATAACTTATTAATTCTGAATTGAAAAAGCTATTTGACTTATTTTTACAGACATAAAATATAATTAGTAAGCAGCGTTGAAAGCTTAAAGTGATTAGATGCTTCATATTTTACACAAATGTAAAAATAGAGGGTAAAGGGATTTGTGCCAAATCACTTTAAAATGATTTTCATAATTTCATGCAGCTTCACGCAGGTGCTGATCTTAGATAAGAATGATTTGCTGCCCTCATTACCATCGGATTTTGGCCTGCTCCCTACTTGGCTGTGCTTCGCAGGGGAATAATCATATTAGATGTGAGCTCTACAAGATTAATCCAAATTTCCAAAACTCCTGAAAAAATGGCGAATAAAGCATATGAAAAAGAGGGTTAATTAATGCAAAATGTCTTACTGCTCCCAGTGCAATTAGATTATGGATGGCAGAAATCTTTTAAGCGTTCCTTCTGGTTAATAGTATGGAAAAAATAATTATTATCAACTGTACATAAGGTTCCTGAAAATGGTTGCATTTGTCACTTTTTATACTCAGAGCTGTCATTCGTTTTAGTTAAAGTGTCTTTTGTCAGGGGGTGGTTAATGTTTCTCTTTGCTCCACGGTAACACTTAATTTGTGATAATGTATTTTTTGTCCCTGCCTGAATGTAGCTTTAAGTGATTTGTGTTATAGAGGATTTAATTGCAGTGAATATATCTATGTAATTGTAATTCTAATCTTATTTTAAGCTTTTTCATGAAGGAAAATGTTAAGTTGACGAAAACCTGTAATTTTAATTGGGTTTCTTTGAACTACCTGGACAATTCTGTATGATCAAGTTGACACTGAAGGGGGTCTATTTAAAAAAAAGAGACAATTTAAGAATATGGATGTCAAATTGCACACGTGCAGTAGCCAATGGAACCTAATCAATTTGTTGTTGATATTGCAACTGCATTTGTTAACACCTATGATAGTAAATTGACCCTCAACTCTTGCCAGCCTCTTTAAGAACCTTTTTTGAACCTGCATGAGTAAACAAGATCAATTCTGTGAATCTTTTATTAATTTATAGAACAATCACTGGGAGTATCATAGGAGGCTTGACACCAAATAGCAGGAGATCAGCAAAATGCTGAGTTTTAAAAAAAAAAGGAAGCAGAAATTTAATCATACGCTGCGGTTCCTAATAAAAAAAAAAAGAATAAAGCTTGTTTTATATGTCTTCTTTTTATGCTGAGCGAAACTAAATGTACTTCAGAGCTGATGGATGTTGAGTACTGAAGTAAAGCAAGGTTTCTACAATCTGCACTTGACAGTTTGGCCTCTGGAAGGTCAATAAAGTCAGCTATATTTAGACACAAGGACGAACGATTGAAGGATTTTAATCGATCGATCGAAGGATTTTTATTCGATCAAAAAAAGCTTAGAAAAGTGATGGGGAAAGTCCTCATAGGCTATCATTGTACCTCGGTAGGTTTAAACTGCTGAAGGATGTAGTCAATTTTTTTTTTAAAGAGACAGTACTTCGACTATCGAATGGTCGAATAGTCGAACAATTTTTAGTTTGAATCGTTCGACTCGAAGACGAAGGTCATAGTAGCCTATTCGATGGTCAAAGTACCCAAAAAATACTTCGAAATTCGAAGTTTTTTTCATTCAAATCCTTCACTTGAGCTTAGTAAATGTGCCCCTAAGTGTAGAATCATATAGTGAATGCAAACTCTACTCTAATATGAAAAAAACATAATTTATCTTTCAATACCTTTCAAGAAAACTCATCAGTTTATTAAGTAATGACACCATTGCCAATTTATCACTAGTGAGCAGTTTCTGCTGCCTATCAGGTATTTTTATTTAAACTCCACCCCTCACACCTCACCCACCATAAATGCTCTCAGTATCCAACAAAGCCAATAACAATATCTTCTATAAGATATAGGCTAAAGAAAATGGCAGGGACTAAATTCTATAGCAGAGAATGAAGAGCAGGAAGATATAAGGCTGATTAGTAATTAATACAGATCATTATTACATGGCAGCACAGAAACAAATGCAATTAGCATTGGAATGTAATAATCTTCCCGGTATCATCATTTTATATTGCAGGCCAACCTCATTTTCTGCTTGATAATTTGCGACAACCCCTAAGCTTAGCTTCTCAACAGCTGCTCAGAGCCCACTGAGCATGTGAGTGTCGCAGACACTTTTCAAGATGGTGACCCCCTGTGACAAGTTTCAAGTCATGGATCATTGCTGCTATTGACAAGTAAGGTCATTATATAAAATATGGCATTTTAAGCCATATATTAATTTTAGGGTTTAGTTCTCCTTTTATCACTTTAGGGAGGTAATATTTTTTATAAGCACCCCTCCCCTGTTTCTCTGCATGATCCATACCCGGTTATAGTATGTGCTTTATATAATTTCCAATTGTGCTCTGTCCCACTGACCTTTTTTTGGTACCACAGATTTACCCCCTACCATTTTCATTTCACTTATTAGGCCTTGTTCATGCCCTATCTTTTCTCCTCCATTCCTATGCCCATCATCAATTTTTAACCCCTGTTATTATGAATGTTACAATAATATATTTTGGCAGGACTTTGCCTGAAAGACAGACCAATTTCTATCCCCTGTATTGCAAGATAAAGTCATTCACAAACAGGCCCGGATTTGCGGCAAGGCCGCATAGGCCCGGGCCTAGGGCGGCAAAAAAATAGGGGCGGCATGCCGCCCAGCTGCATTATGGGGACGCGTGCATCCCCCTTCAATTACAGCAGCTGCTCCGGCGCGCGCCGGCGTGCTGGGAAGGGGAGGTGAGGTGGGCGCTAGGACCGTGCGGCTGCCTGGTCGGACCGCGCGGCCTAGGGGCGCCCCTTTTTGAAATCCGGTGCTGTTCACAAATGTTGCAATATGTATTGATTTCCAGCAGTAAAGTCATCATACCTGTTATGGATGCCAAAACCTAAGCCTTGGTACAACCATTCTCTGAGGTTTGACAATGGTTTTAAAAAATAACTAGTACTAGCACAGAAAGCTATATGGCATGGTAAGAAATACGACACTCAATACCTAATAACAGGGGGCAGTTACAGCTTCAATTTTTTTTTTTACTATGATGGAAAATAGGCATTACTGAAGGCACATGTATATTATGGTCTTTGCTCCACATGTACAGAATGATATATTTTTCTGTAAATTGAACATTGAAGCAGTAATAAGAAATAGCACATTTGTCCCCAAAGAATAAATAAAACATAAACGTTGCTGGCATTCTAGCCTTTCTAAAGATTCTGCCATCAAAATCATTCCAATAGTGTTATCTAATATTTTCAAATAAGTGTTTGTCAATATTACTCTGCAATCAAGAAGAAGAATGATATTATGTTGACATTTTGCATCAATTGAGCCTCTGGTCCTCCAGGTTTTGAGAAAGTTAGTATTGTGCAGTGTTGCCCTATGAGTTAATCAATCTATTTATCTATTATTACTTTTTAGATCAGCATTTTTACTTTAAAGCTGAGTCTACAGTTATAATTCCCATTTAAGCTATATTGTTCATCATCGCTGTCCAACTTGTTTCCACACAGTGTCACAAGGAACAAATTGACATATCTACAATGGGTATAAGTAGGGGAAGATAGATTCTATTGTGGAACATAACAACCCCCCATTACACCTCTTTTATTAAACTGCTGAGTCCCTGTGTCAACCTTTCACAGTAAAGTAGAAAATGGAGTCAGCAAAGTCAGCAGCAAGCAAAAAAAAAAAGAAAGACATTGGGCAACATATAAAACATGGTTCCAATTATATCCGTGTCATGCAGTGAGTCTTTAATATACTGTTCTGTCTGTCACACTTCAGCACCAAGGCAAGTACTGTATTAAAAGGACAACAACTATATCCCGACAACTGATTTCCAGAGTGCCATCAGTTCTAAGAAATGTATATATACTGTAGTTAGTAGCTATTACAAAACACAGCAGTGCAAATCTCTGACAGACGATATACTTTAGTATTTTATAAAGGGAAAACGGATAAACAAGAAATACAAATAGAACATATAACTTACCACTTAAGAGATATCATTCAGTGTGAAAATAGTAAGATTTTAAGGAGGAAACATAATATAATGCACAAAGAGTACTAATTTGCAAATAAAAATTAGCATGTCGTAATGTAATATTCTTCAATGATCTTTTATAGCATTGCAAATCTTAATTGTGCATTGCGAACCTTTAACACCTGCTTCAAGCTAGTGTAAACTTTTGGCGCAAATGTAACAACTTTTTTATTAAGAGGTTTTATTGCATACACTGAGCACTATAAGATTCACATTCACTATCCCACTGTCGCGTGAGGGGCAAAGTGTTTGCAAAGGCAATATTTTTTACTTTACAAACATTTATTGGCATTGCAAACAAATTGCAAATTGTTTTTGCATTAGTGACCAAAATGACATTCCCCCTGATGAGTTTTTTCTGTTAATTGTTGTCCCACATGAGTAGCAGCCCTGCTTTCCCCCTCCTGAACTGCAAATTGAGAGTTCCAGGTCACTAAACTAGCCCCAATGGAGCTAAACACAGTCTGCTCCATTGCAGAAAAAAGGACTTGTTAGATTATATCATACAGAGTTAACTCAGTTCCTGATCATGTCTACCCCACGTCCCTCCACTATAATCACACAATTTAATAAAAAACGAATAATAATGGATTTAATCAACCGCAAAATGATTTCTAAAAAGAGACGTTTTTTAAACGTGATGTCAATAAGTGTCTCAGTGCTATATTCAAAACTGTAAAAGGCAAAAGGTTGTAAGGATGAAATGTAGCCTCTTTAGCTCCAGGATACAACACATTTGTACAGCAACTTGCTTGTTGTTGAAGCAGTTCTGAAGATTAAAGAACAGATCAGAAACTAAACGCTACTCATTATTAGATACCCTCAACATCTTAAAGAATGTCTTCATGCATCCATTTCATGTCAGTCATTCATATAAAAAAATAAATCCTCATTGTGAAAAAGTATTAAGCCCCCACTTCAATGTGAGTGCATATTTGCATTTATCAATGACAGATCCCTTTATCTTTAACTTTTTTCCCTTTCATTATTACCTACCCAACATTTCTGTTTGTACAATCTTATGTCCAGACAACAGACACTGTACAGAAAAAAAACTTTAAGCAGTATATTAAAGTTTGTAATTTGCAGAATTTCAGGGACTTAAATAATGGCATAAAGCTAATTAAAAATAAATATCTGAGCCCTTGCTAAATCTTGATTACTTCAGCTCATTAACCAAATTTGCCCTTACCTTAGCTTAGGAACATCCAAAACACAAAAGGGAAGATTTAGAATTTTTCTGGTCAAGTTTTTAAGGGAAAAAAATTTACATAGTTTGAAAAAAGACATGCATAGTCACATAGCAAGTTAGGGCGAAAAAGACACTGCCATCAAGTTCAACTTGATTAACTCTATTTTAACCTGCCTAATTTTAGAGTAAAAAATCAAATCTTTTGAGATTTATTATGCTCCAAAGCTGCTAAAAATCTGAATCTGAAAATAATCCAGCTAAAACCTGTTGAAATCATGTAAAAGTCAATGGTAGATGTCCCTTTTACAATGGGAAGATGTTTTTTTTTTTTTTTGTCTTGATGATCTTCGAGGTTTCAGGCTGTTTTACGCTGGTATTGGGGAGGTGACTTTTCCCGCACATGATTTTTTCATTCTGATTTTTTAGTAAATTAAAGGGATACTGTCATGGGAAATTAGTTTTTTTTTTTTTTTTTTAAACGCATCAGTTCATAGTGCTGCTCCAGCAGAATTCTGCACTGAAATCTGTTTCTCAAAAGAGAAAACAGATTTTTTTATATTTAATTTTGAAATCTGATATCTGATATAGGACTAGGCTAGTTTCCCAGCTGCCCCCAGTCATGTGACTTGTGCTCTGATAAACTTCAGTTACTCTTTACTGCTGCATTGCAAGTTGGACTGACATCACCCCATTTCTCCCCCACCAGCCCATTGGCAGAACAATAGGAAGGTAACCAGATACTGTAGCAACACCCTAACACAAGATAACAGCTACCTGGTAGATCTAAGAACAGCACTTAAACGTAAAATCCAGGTCCCACTGCGACACATTCAGTTACATTGAGTAGGAGAAACAACAGCCTGCCAGAAACAGTTCCATCCTAAAGTGCTGGCTTTTTCTGAAAGCACATGACCAGGCAAAATGACCTGAGATGGCTGCCTATCCACCAATATTACAACTTGAAAAAATTACACTTGTTGCTTTAGGAAAGAAATTTTATATTATAGAGTGAGTTATTTGCAGGGTAAACAGTGTATTATAATCATAAATAAAAACTACATAATAAAAATCATGACAGACTCCCTTTAAGGGAATTCGTGGTTGGGAGTTTGGTAACATTTTTTTTTTTTTATAAAAATGGGAAAATATTAGTTTTAATAAATACTAAAATAACAAAATTGATGAAAATTGGCAATAGCAGCACTACTATAGATTAGTATCAAAAACAAGGACAATGAAAGTAAGGGGAAACAATATACTCACAGTTCACTGGTGCATAAGCAATTAGCAACAAACAAACAAAAAAAATTGAGTTTTTCTCTGAAAAATAACAAAAATGTAATTAAAATTTCAAACCATTTATTTAGGACCTACTGATGAGGGTCTAATGTGTTTTGTGCACTTACTCAATTGGTTTAATTGCTTTCTCAATTGTAATTGGTTCAGGTATACACTGGCTTTGATTGGTCACAACCCCTTTAAAAAGGATGTTTAGAGGTGAGCTCATTAGCCTATGAGTAAGTGCCCCAACAGACACACCCAACCCATGCTTGATAAAGGGGTTGTCCCCGAAACGTTGCATGTCGCACTATTAAACTTTAAAGCAAGGGCTTTCACCCTGCCAGCAATACCTGTGTGCCAGTGAATTATTTTCTTCTTTTCTCCAACAGACACAAAACACATTAGGCCTTCATCTGTATGTCCTAAATAAATAGTTTGAACTTTTAATTACATTTTTGTTGTTTTTCAGAGAAAAACTCACAATTTTTGTTTAATAAATTCCCCATAACTATTGAGTTGGAAAACCAGAAGAATGTCCAGAAGTACAATATTTTCCTTATACTGTAAAGCAAGTAAGGTTACTTGGGTTTATAGGTCGGAATGGGTTTGGGTGCTTTGAGCAGTCAAACATTCATTCCAATTTGTTTTAAGACCTAAATACAGAACAGTAATGAACAGTCACATTCAAATCTATGGTTTAAAACTCATATTTTGAGTAAGAGTTCAAGCAATTCTTCCAGTTTTTCATATTAGATGCTCTTTGCAATGAGGGTTATTGCAAGCAGGGTTCACTAAACATAGTATTTCATTCTTCAAGCCCTTAAGATAACATATTTTAATAACCAGGCATGGATCAATTTCTTGCCATCTTGCTAATAAGAATGTTATTAAGCTATATTGACCTTTCAAAATACTTGGGAATGCTATGGTGTCAGTATAAGCATGATCTAGTGAAAATGGCTGGAATACACAGGCAAAACTGCTGTAAGAACAAATTCCAAATAAGCTTTTTTCCTTTAGAAAAACACACCATTAAACTATTCCCGCGCAGAGTTATTACCTGGTTCTAAGAAAAAATCTCCAGGAAAAGATACGTTTAAGAGGCCTATTAACAATTATTCAACGTTTTTTTTTTTAAAGAGTTTTTGATCAGTAAAGAAGATCTTAATAATTAAATGTTAAGTGAAGTAGACATGCCAATATTTATAATTCATTATGCTATTATGCTATTACACAGGACACTTTCAACTACACTATACAACTCTCTCTTCTCACATTCAATAACTGATAATACTAGTTGCTGATAACCCGAGTTTTGAAAGAAAACTGAATTTCCAAACCTGTTGAGGCATAAAATTGAACTGCCCTTGAAGATGCAACACGATTAATGGCATGATTTATCAGTAAAGTGTATGATGATTGTATGTTTGATGAGTTGTACAATATTTTTTTAGCAAGAAGTGTCCTTCATGAAGATTGAACATGTCAACACAGGGCACAGGCAGACCTTTCATTAGCAATGGATGTTTGAAATAATCTCAAGGAGCCACTGTAGCCTTTATGCTTAGGTATAATATGTTAGATAACAGCCTTGGGAGATTTTTATGCACAAACAGTGACCTTGTGTATAGCAAGGTTAATGGTAAGTGTATGCTCTCCAGAGCCCTCTACTACTATTCCTTATCACTTCCAATATTTGTCAAACTGCATCTGTTCTCTCAAATGCACTCTGAACATGAAGTATAAATTTGCAAAATACCGATATGCACATTCAATTTGTATGGGCAGATTAAAAGATGAATGGGTGGATGGACAGCAAGACAAACTTTTTTTTTTAAATAAATAGCTATAAAGTAAGTAATAATCAGAGTTGGATAAACTCTTAGACACATTTGCATAATGCTAATACAATTATCTGTAACCAGTATAATCGAAGCAGCTGTTAAAATAGAAGAGCACAACTTTTGCAAATACAACTTTTGCCAAAAAGAGAGACCATATTACAGGCCCATTTAAACTGTGAGTTCCTTTTTTTTATTTAAAGATTGCCTTTATAAATGACCAGTTAACATAATAATCCTTATTTATATGTTTTAATGGGTCTGTTGGTTTCCATACAGCTTGCACTCTTGCATCAAAACTTAATATCACTACTAGACTACAATAAATCCATGATGGCTACTCTACAAGTAAATTAACTGTCATCATATGAAAGACATTTCCCCACATGTAATAAATGGCACTATTTTTGCTCCAGAGCAGTAACCCAAGCAACCAATAAAATGTTTGCTTTTAAACAAGTGACCAGTAAATGCTACCTGCTGATTGGTTGATATGGGTTACTGTCCCTGGGCAAACGTAGTGCCTTTGATTATAAACCCCTATTCTCTTTTCTCGGTTCTCTTTTCCCAACCAGTGGCTCGCGAGCAACATGCTCACCAACCCATTGAATGTTGCTCCCAGTGGCCTCAAAGCAACTGCTTATTTTTGAATTCTAGGTTTGGATGCAAGTTTTGGTTTCATAAAAAACAATTGTATTGCTAAATAGTGCCTTGAATAGGCTACCAGTCAACATAGGGGCTACCAAATAGCCAATCACTGCCCTTATTTTGCATCCCCAGGAAATTTTTTCACGCGTGTTTTGTTTTCTCTTAGAGAGTTTCAGTACCACAAAGTTTTCCATCCCTCCCAGTCTTAATTTTGCAACGATATCTTTATTTAACTAGTATGTTAACAATGTATGTATAATTATGTCACAGATTTTGATCTTTTCAATTTTTTTATTGTGAGTATTGAACATGTTCAGGGTATTATATTTATTATATTATGGCTCATCAATCTGGAGAATTTAGTCTTGGGTGCTTTTGACAGACCACCAGTTTGGCAAGCCTCACTATGTCTTGGTATCCCTGTTTTCAGGTATTTTGAGCCTGCTGCCCTAAATCGGCAGTTGGCATATTGTGTATTCTTAACAATGGTTCATATTATTATATAAAGCTGTGATGTTTCTTCCCCAAGTAGTTAATGTGCATATGAATATGGGTTATCACTAGTGATGGGCAAATTTATTTGCCAGGTGCAAATTTGCAAATTCGTCCATCACTAGTCATCACAGCTCACCATTTGGTCCTTTAGTGTACGTAATGCATGCATGTGGCAAGTTTTAAGTTCAGGGTTCATCACTTGCATCCATGGTATTTTGGTACAAAGAGAAGCCTGCAATGAAACCCCACTAATATTAATGCTTTAGTAAGTGAGTGCAATTAAAAGTCCAGCATTTGTGTCTATGGTATAGGTACATGAGACCTCATCATTAGTGTATATATTAGTATGATAAGTTTACATAAGTGCACAGTTTGATATTACTGTAGGGCATTTCTAAATCAGTTATCTCTTGTGAAAAAAGTGTTTTTAATTGATTGTAACATTCTACAGTCTGTTAATGTTTTTTTTCTCTGTAACAGCAGCAATCTCTCTGTGGTTGTGCATCAAAGAATTCATTTGGAGGTTATAAAGCAAAAAAAAAAGAAAGATAGCAAGGTGTAAAGATTAATACAGTTTTCCTAGGTGAAGCAAATGCCACACACGCGTTGTAAATATTCATGAAAAAGCTTACATTATGCATGACCATTAAATGTGCTTGCAACATTCACTTAAAAGGAACAAGTTTGAGATTGCTTTGCAGCGGTCTAGACAAACAAGATGGTCCAGGTCACAAGGGTGGCCTCAGCCGCATTGTTACAAGAATAATTTTACTGTCAAAAAAAGCAACGTGCATGTGATCAATTTAGAGTATTAGATTAGGGAAAAGTATCTATTCTATACATGCAAATTTTCTATACGTGCATCCTGTCCAAATATGACCAGCCGAAACTGACACTGAAGTCAGCAGTGCTTAAATCCTTAGAATAGGCCATCCTGTAGCACACCCTACTGGAAATCTCCTTCTACAGGGGCTATCCTGGCCTATTGTTGTCAAGCCAAAGTTGGCATACAATAAGGGGTCTTGCTGAGGGTCAAAGAAATGACTCTATCACTGTGTCTCTATACTGAGTTGAGCATGTGAATGCTCATCAAGGTGCTGACCCCACTAAACTCTTTTGAGGAAGGTTCTTCCCCAAGTGTCATCCAAAATGGCCTAGAAATTATTCCCTAGGTATCTCTTTCCCATGGCAATTTCTCTATCTGAATGAAAGTGGGCATCTATAGCAAAGGGATTCTAGTGGCTTCTATGTCAGGGTCCTAGGGAGCACAAAAACATGTCATTTTGTACCAACAATTAGGGATGGCGCGAACTGTTCGCCGGCGAACTTGTTCGCGCGAACATTGGGTGTTCGCGCTCGCCGGAAGTTCGCGAACGTCGCGCGACGTTCGCCATTTTGGGTTCGCCATTGTTGGCGCTTTTTTTTGCCCTCTCACCCCAGACCAGCAGGTACATGGCAGCCAATCAGGAAGCTCTCCCCTGGACCACTCCCCTTCCCTATAAAAACCGAAGCCCTGCAGCGTTTTTTCACTCTGCCTGTGTGTGCTGAAGAGATAGTGTAGGGAGAGAGCTGCTGCCTGTTAGTGATTTCAGGGACAGTTGAAAGTTTGCTGGCTAGTAATCGTTTTGATACTGCTCTGTTATTGGAGGGACAGAAGTCTGCAGGGGTTTGAGGGACATTTAAGCTTAGGTAGCTTTGCTGGCTAGTAATCTACCTTCTACTGCAGTGCTCTGTATGTAGCTGCAGTGGGCAGCTGTCCTGCTTCTGATCTCATCTGCTGACTGCTGCAATAACAGTAGTCCTTGTAAGGACTGCTTTTATTTATTTTTTTGTTGTTTTACTACTACTACTACTACTACTATAAGAGCCCAGTGCTATTAGTCTAGCAGTGTTGGGGAGTGGGACTGGTGTGCTAATCTGCTGCTCCTAGTAGTTCAGCAGCACCAACTTTAATTTTTTTTTTTTTTAATATTCATTTTTTTTTTATTTTACATTTTTTTATTTTACTACCGCTGTAGTAGTGTATAAGTTGACCTTTTAGGCATTATTTGCCCTGTAGGCATTTTTTGCCCAGTGTGTTATTCAACCAACTGCCATCTAGCTGTGTGACCTTGTTCACATTCTGTCTAAATATCCATAATATTACCGTCTCCAGAAAAAACACCGGAGTGACTTTTTTCAAGCAGCCATAATATATTTTACGTAATCCGTATCCATCGCTGTATTAGTGTATAAGTTGACCTTTTAGGCATTATTTGCCCTGTAGGCATTTTTTGCCCAGTGTGTTATTCAACCAACTGCCATCTAGCTGTGTGACCTTGTTCACATTCTGTCTAAATATCCATAATATTACCGTCTCCAGAAAAAACACCGGAGTGACTTTTTTCAAGCAGCCATAACATATTTTACGTAATCTGTATCCATCGCTGTAGTAGTGTATAAATTGACCTTTTAGGCATTATTTGCCCTGTAGGCATTTTTTGCCCAGTGTGTTATTCAACCAACTGCCATCTAGCTGTGTGACCTTGTTCACATTCTGTCTAAATATCCATAATATTACCGTCTCCAGAAAAAACACCGGAGTGACTTTTTTCAAGCAGCCATAATATATTTTACGTAATCCGTATCCATCGCTTTAGTAGTGTATAAGTTGACCTTTTAGGCATTATTTGCCCTGTAGGCATTTTTTGCCCAGTGTGTTATTCAACCAACTGCCATCTAGCTGTGTGACCTTGTTCACATTCTGTCTAAATATCCATAATATTACCGTCTCCAGAAAAAACACCGGAGTGACTTTTTTCAAGCAGCCATAACATATTTTACGTAATCTGTATCCATCGCTGTAGTAGTGTATAAGTTGACCTTTTAGGCATTATTTGCCCTGTAGGCATTTTTTGCCCAGTGTGTTATTCAACCAACTGCCATCTAGCTGTGTGACCTTGTTCACATTCTGTCTAAATATCCATAATATTACCGTCTCCAGAAAAAACACCGGAGTGACTTTTTTCAAGCAGCCATAACATATTTTACGTAATCTGTATCCATCGCTGTAGTAGTGTATAAGTTGACCTTTTAGGCATTATTTGCCCTGTAGGCATTTTTTGCCCAGTGTGTTATTCAACCAACTGCCATCTAGCTGTGTGACCTTGTTCACATTCTGTCTAAATATCCATAATATTACCGTCTCCAGAAAAAACACCGGAGTGACTTTTTTCAACCAGCCATAATAAATTTTACGAGATCCGTATCCACCGCTGTAGTAGTGTATACGTTGATCTTGTGGGCAGTATTTGCACAGTGTTTTCTTCAAACCGCCATCTAGCTGTGTGAGCTTGTTCACATTTTGTCTAAATATTGATAATATTATCGTCTCTAGAAAAACCACTTGAGTTACTTTTTTTCAAGCAGCATTCATATATTTTACGTAATCCGTATCCACCGCTGTGTATACGTTGACCTTGTAGGCATTATTTGCACACTGTTTTCTTCAAACTGCCATCTAGCTGTGTGTATTATCGTTTCCAGAAAAACCAACTGAGTTTTTGTTGTTGTTGTTTTTTTAAAAATAATGCCAGGCAAAGGCAGGCCGCCACGCAGAGGCCGTGCTAGGGGCCGTGCTGCTATGCAATCCTGTGGCCCTAGCAAATTGCCCAGTTTTAAAAAGCCAATGACCCTGAACTCCCAAAATGCTGAAGAGGTAGTTGACTGGCTTACACAGCACACCCCATCCTCTACCGTTTCTAACTTTACCACAACATCCTCCTCATCCTCCACTGCTATGGCCACCCCACGTAACACTTCCTCCACCACCGGTGCCCCTTCTTCACTGGAGTCAGAGGAGTTATTTTCCCATGAGTTTCTTGAACTGAGTAATGCGCAACCATTATTGCCAGAAGAAGATGAAGGAGATGAGGACGTTACACCAGATTTAATTCTGGCAGAGAACACGACAGAGATGGACATAATGATGAGTGATGAGGAGGAGGTCCCCGCTGCTGCTTCCTTCTGTGATGTGTCAGAAGAAATTGATGCATCTGAGGAGAATGATGATGAGGAGATTGATGTTTTGTGGGTGCCTAGTAGAAGAGAGCAAGAGGAGGGTAGTTCAGATGGAGAGACGGAGAGTCAGAGAGGCAGTAGGAGAATAAGACTTAGAAGAAGCAGGGAGGACAGCCCGCAGGGATCAGTAGGGCAACAACATGTATCGGCACCTGTGTTCAGCCGGCCAACGCACCCGCCATTGCCGCCAATGCCGCCAACTTCTACTGTTACCGCCAGATCGCACACTTCCAAAAAGTCAGCAGTGTGGGATTTTTTTAATGTGTGTGCCTCTGACAAAAGCATTGTAATTTGCAATGAGTGCAGTCAGAAACTGAGCCTTGGTAAGCCCAACAGCCACATAGGTACAACTTCTATGCGAAGGCACATGAGCGGCAAGCACAAAGCACTTTGGGAGCAACACCTCAAAGGCAACAGGCAAACTAAAAGCCACACTCCTTCTGGTCCAGCATCTTACTGCTCTACCTCTGCTCTCCTTGACCCGTCTGAACCACCCTCCACTCCGCCTTCCACCTTGACCACCTGTTCCCATTCCCAGTCATCTGCCACCAGCCAAGTTTCTGTGAAGGCCATGTTTGAGCGTAAGAAGCCAATGTCTGACTGTCACCCCCTTGCCCGGCGTCTGACAGCTGGCTTGTTTGCACTCTTAGCCCGCCAGCTTTTACCATACCAGCTGGTGGACTCTGAGGCCTTCATTTGTAGCAATTGGGACACCGCAGTGGAAGGTACCCAGCCGCAATTTTTTTTCTAAAAAGGGAATACCACACCTGTACCAACATGTGCAGAGCCAAGTTACCGCATCTCTGTCACTTAGTGTTGGGCCAAAGGTCCATATGACTACTGACGCATGGTCCTCCAAGCATGGTCAGGGCAGGTATGTCACCTACACTGCCCACTGGGTGAACTTGGTAATGGCTGGGAAGCAGGGAATGGGTAGCTCAACAACAACAACAGTGGAGTTGGTGTCACCGCCACGGATTGCACGCGGTTCTGCCACCACCTCTACTCCTCCATCGCTCTCTACCTCGTCTTCTTCCTCTTCTTCTTCTTACTCTGCTGCTGGGTCCTCCTTCTCCTCCTCCACACCTGTGCACCCCCAGCTCCCCCTAGGCTATTCGACGTGCCAGGTACGCCGTTGTCACGCTGTCTTGGGGATGACGTGCCTGGAAAGCAAAAACCATACCGGATCTGTACTCCTGTCATCTCTGCAGTCACAGGCCGATCGGTGGCTGACCCCACACCAACTGCAGATCGGAAAAGTGGTGTGTGACAATGGAAGCAATCTGTTGGCAGCGTTGAGACTGGGCAATTTAACACATGTGCCCTGCATGGCACATGTGTTAAATTTAATAGTCCAACGTTTTGTCTCCAAGTACCCAGGATTCCAGGACGTTCTCACCCAGTCCAGAAAGGTGTCGGCCCATTTCAGACGTTCCTACACAGCCATGGCACGCCTTGCTGACATTCAGCAGCGCTACAACATGCCAGTCAGGCGTTTGATTTCTGACAGCCAGACTCGCTGGAATTCAACGCTCCTTATGTTGGAACGTCTGCTGCAACAACAAAGGGCCGTCAACGAGTACCTTTTTGAACTGGGTGGTAGGACTGGATCTGCAGAGCTGGGGATTTTTTTCCCCCGTTACTGGGTGCTTATGCGCGATGCCTGCAGGCTCATGCGACCTTTTGAAGAGGTGACAAATATGGTCAGTCGCACCGAAGGCACCATCAGCGACCTAATACCCTTCGCTTTCTTCCTGGAGCGTGCCGTGCGACGAGTGACAGATGAGGCTGTAGACCAGCGTGACGAGGAGCTGGAAGCGCACGATTTATGGTCGGAATCACCAGAACGAACCCAGGCACCTGCTGCAACGCAGGGAGAGGTGCCAGAAGTGGAGTCAGAGGAGGAAGGTGGCTTTGTGGAGGAGGAGGAGGAGGACCAACAGGAGCAGGCTTCCCAGGGGGCTAGTGGTGACCTTTTGGGGACCCCTGGTCTTGTACGTGGCTGGGGGGAGGAGACCGTGGATGATGCAGTCCTTGATAATGAGGAAGCGGAGATGGATAGCTCTGCATCCAACCTTGTGAGAATGGGGTCTTTCATGCTGTCATGCCTGTTGAAGGACCCCCGTATCAAGAGGCTTAAGGAGAAGGACCTGTACTGGGTCGCAACGCTACTAGACCCTCGGTACAAGCATAAAGTGTCAGAAATGTTACCAACATACCACAAGTCCGAAAAGATGCGGCATTTACAATCCAGCCTGCAAAACATGTTGTACAATGCTTTTAAGGGTGATGTCACTTCAGGAACTCATCAACATTCCAGGGGCAGAGGTGCCAGTAATCCTGCCACGAGCACACCTGCAAGGACAAAGCCCTTTGGCCGGTCTGTAACGTCAGACATGCAAATGTTTTTTCTGTCCAAGGCAGCGCCACAACCCTTCTGGATCCACCCTCAAAGAACGCCTCGACCGGCAGGTAGCGGACTACCTGGCATTAACTGCAGATATCGACACTCTGAGGAGCGATGAACCCCTGGACTACTGGGTGCGCAGGCTTGATCTGTGGCCAGAGCTGTCACAATTTGCCATGAACCTCTTGTCTTGCCCAGCCTCAAGTGTGCTCTCAGAAAGGACCTTCAGTGCAGCAGGAGGGATTGTAACTGAGAAGAGAACTCGCCTAGGTCACAAAAGTGTCGATTACCTGACCTTTATTAAAATGAATGAGGGGTGGATCTCGGAGGGTTACTGCACGCCGGAAGACTTCTTCTGACTTCTATGCAGCTGTCCTTCTCTTCAAGCCTCATGACTCCACACACAGCTGTCCTTTAGCGTCCTCCTCCCTCCGCCACCGTTACAAACTAGGGTGCAAACCCTACTGGTTTAATTTTTTCTGGCCTCTGTGCTTCAGTGGCTGCAACCAAAAAAACTGGGCAAACAATGTCTACAAGGTCAACGTATGGCGAAAAATGACTATTTTCAGCATTTATATGGCATATTTTTTCTGGCAACTGTGCTTCAGTGGCTGCGTCCAAAAAAATGCATATTTTCTGCATTTATATGGCATAATTTTTCTGGCCTCTGTGCTTCAGTGGCTGCAACCAAAAAAATGCATATTTTCTGCATTTATATGGCATAATTTTTCTGGCCTCTGTGCTTCAGTGGCTGCAACCAAAAAAATTTATATTTTCAGCATTTATATGGCATAATTTTTCTGTCAACTGTGCTTCAGTGGCTGCGACCAAAAAAATGCATATTTTCTGCATTTATATGGCATAATTTTTCTGGCCTCTGTGCTTCAGTGGCTGCAACCAAAAAAATTTATATTTTCAGCATTTATATGGCATAATTTTTCTGTCAACTGTGCTTCAGTGGCTGCGACCAAAAAAATGCATATTTTCTGCATTTATATGGCATAATTTTTCTGGCCTCTGTGTTTCAGTGGCTGCAACCAAAAAAATTTATATTTTCAGCATTTATATGGCATAATTTTTCTGGCAACTGTGCTTCAGTGGCTGCGACCAAAAAAATGACTATTTTCAGCATTTATATGGCATATTTTTTCTGGCCTCTGTGCTTCAGTGGCTGCGTCCAAAAAAACTGGGCAAACAATGCCTACAAGGTCAACGTATGGCGAAAAATTACTATTTTCAGCATTTATATGGCATATTTTTTCTGGCAACTGTGCTTCAGTGGCTGCGTCCAAAAAAACTGGGCAAACAATGCCTACAAGGTCAACGTATGGCAGTTGTTTAAAGAGAACAGTAGATTACTAGCCAGCAAAGCTACCTAAGCTAAAATGTCCCTCAAATCCCTGCAGACTTCTGTCCCTCCAATACAGAGCAGTATCAAGCAGATTACTAGCCAGCAAACTTACTATCATCTGTCCCTGAAATCACTAACAGCTCTCCCCCTACACTATCTCTTCCAAGCACACACAGGCAGATTTTTCAGATACATTTTTGCCCTTGATCCCCCTCTGGCATGCCACTGTCCAGGTCGTTGCACCCTTTAAACAACTTTAAAATCATTTTTCTGGCCAGAAATGTCTTTTTTAGATGTTAAAGTTCGCCTTCCCATTGAAGTCTATGGGGTTCGCGAACCGTTCGCGAACCGCTCGCATTTTTGCGCAAGTTCGCGAATATGTTCGCTACATCCCTACCAACAATGCTTGGCTTGTGTCAGGTGCAGTGTTGTTCTGCCTTTACCTAGCTCCAGATTGAAAATCCAGTGTGAGATTCAGAGCACAATGGCTGTGAACGCAGGGCAGCACTGTTCTTACCTCTTCTCAGAGGGCAGAAGGTGAGTTCAGGTATATGTTGTTTGGATTTGTCGCAGAAAATACGACTTTTTAAGATTTGTCATCCGAAACCTACAAATTTTTCTGATTTGTTGCCTGAAAACCACAAAATCTTTGGATTATTGGACATCTGCCATTGACTTCTACATGAACTCGGCAGGTCTGTGTTACTTTTTAATTCTGACTTTTGACACCATCTGGGTTTAATAAATCACAAAAAGTTTTTTTTCTGTACGAAAAAATGATGGTTTTCCCCTTAAAAAGTCTCATCAGAAAAAAATCTGACTTTGATAAATAACCCCCTAAACTTTGCCCCATATACGTTTCAAACATAGAGAAAAATCAGAGGTGGAAAAGTGTATGTCTAAACATAGGCAATGCTCTGTTTAGTGGGTGAATGCACAGCACAAAGATTTCAATTCTTCGAATTGCATTTACAATAGAATATGGTTGATCACTCCTATTTTTAGCACATTGTGCCCTACCTTGCACTTAGTATATTCCCACCACCTATTGTTGTAGGGGCTTAGAAACTTAATACAAAACTTTAAAATGATATGCATTTGAAAATGTGATTCCCTTATTTCTAAATACTGTATAATATATAACTTAAGCTGCGATGTTCAGAGTATTATACTACAAGTGTAGCAAAAGTGCATTGAAAATCTTTTCACCCATACAATTTGTTGTTGCTAGTTATGAAAGATGTGTTAGAGTTTTGAAGCACATTCTGCATATTTACTATTTGGTGCTTTCATTTCCACTTTAAATGCCAGCTTATAGCTGCCTGTTAATTCTTATGATCTTGTTAGTAGCTGCTGCCAATTTTCCCTCTCTGGGGTATTGTTTCCCTGTTATGTTTCAAATACATCAAAATGAAATGCAATATATGGGTTTAATTATATATTCTGTGCCTCAAATGCCTGGACCTAGCACAGAAAAAACAGAATACAGAATTGCTATACTGCTAAAGATTCATTCCATTTATATACTTTGGGCACATTCACATAGGGTGAGGCATTAGCGCAAGCCAATTTTCAGTAATATTGCTTATGTAAAAGAAATTTCTTTTAGGCAATGAGTGTGTTGGATACATCAGCTAATTCTTTAACATATTCATTTCATGAACTTGCAGTGTCAGCTGGAGTCCATAGATGTTACACTGTGAGACTGCTAAACTGCTGCATATCAGTACAATCGAATCACCACGGTCCTCATTTATCAGGGTTCATCTTTCCTCAAAGCATTGAGTTTGGCATTAAATGCTTTTTCCCCCCAGAAACAAACACATTTGGCATTGATCAGAAGCTGTGTGCATGTGGAAGTGATTATTGTTGTTCAGCGTTACAGTATTTGAATCAAGGCACTACATCTGAGTGTTAATGTGAAAAAAATGTGCACTATAAATGAATTTCATAGTGTGAAATTTAGAAACCAATGCACTGCAGGGTTGGGCTTCCAATTTTGGAAGAGGACTATACAGTATAGCTTTAAAATTGTCATATTATGCAACATCACTGGATTTACGCAATGCAAAAAACTGAATTACACAGTACATTTCCTCCAATATGATGACACCCAAATAATCCCACATAATTGTTGTCATAATGCATCATAAACTACCATGATTTGTTCCAAATCCATATTTTGATAAATTGATTGGTTTAACTCTGCAAGACACTTTTGACATTTCAAACAGCCCTGTAAGTAGAAATTGGACCACATTTCCATTCTTATAATGATAATATATAGTGATAATCAAATAATCTTTTATGTATCTAAATTGTATGATTCAAATACATTTCATATCTTCAAATGCTCTTAAATGAACCCCTGTGTGTGCAAGTGGTAGCAAAGGGTCAGGGGACAAAATATACCAAAAGTGGGAGGGATATGGTGAAATAGCATAAACATGACAGGGGACTTGCAGCTCCTATAGTGGAGGAGTCCGGTACAAGGAGGAAACCAAAGGGTTAAAATCCGTTATACGTTAGCCAAAGGATCGTCAAGTTGCGTAGTTAGGTTTCAGGCAAAAGTTCAATAAGCAAGCTGCAAGGATCGATGTCAGGGTCAAAGCAAGGGGTCAAAAGTCCATGGATCAATAAATCGAAAATTTAGGAACTGAGTGTGATCTATAATTGGGCATTGAATACATGACCTGGAAGATCTTATATGTCAAAAAGGCGCCAGCGCCACTATCTAGGTGGCGGCTATGAATTCCGTCATCTTGGATGCGGCGCCAAAGAGGACGGGAGCGACAAAGGACAAAACAGAACAAGAGCAAACAAGACAGAAAGAGTCTAAGGGGAATACATGAAATAAAAGACGAAGAAGAACCAAAAGAAAAAAGAATGTCAGCAATATAAAAAGGGCAATACAGAGAGGCTGTTTTACAGGTACAATATTGCCCAAAGCAAGTCATTTGTTTGCTTTGGGTACCTATACTCCTGCTGTAGTGTTGTGTAAATGAGTCCTAGAAGCAGTTTGTTTCATATTGTATCTACTTTTCCAGAGTAGAATTAGTTGAAGAGATAACAGCTACAATATGTCAATACAGCTATGGGATCTGTTAAATGAACCTGGGGTTCTCTGAATGAGAATCATTCTGTAATGTTGTTCACTATATTTGAAGGCTCCTAAAAACATTTAGGGGGGATATGTAATATACAGTAAGGTGCAGAGTTTGCTGCAGTTGTTATTTCCTATACAAACCAAGCAGCAGGTAACATCTACTGTTTAAAAGCAAACATCTTATTGGTTGTTTGGTTTCTGCACCTGGGCAACCCAAATCCTTAATCACAAGGATAGTTACAGCTATTGACACAATCTGCTAAGAGAACACTGTTATTATTGCAACAAACAAGCTGTCATTAGTTCAAGTGTTTATTTAGCATCCATACATACACTTGCCTGCTATTCAAAGCAGGCTGGATGGACCGTAGCTTTGGTATTTTCCACAAGTAGATGTAAGTATCTTTATGTGGATAGTGTTAATGCATGCTTAGTTTTACATCTACAGCTTTGCAGATTGGGTTTACAGTCATAAATTAACCCTTTGGGGGCCTAGAGAAGGTCATTACAACACAACACTTGTAGATAATAAACTTGGCTAAAGTTAGTAATGCCAGTCAGCATCTTTAAGGGCAAATAAGGTCTTGAGCTGTATTAAAAAGGGGCATAGAGGGAGTTATTCTTCCACTGTATAGAGCACTGTTAAGGCCCCATCTAGAATATGCCGTACAGTTTTAGTCTCCATCACTCAAACGGGACATTATTGTATTAGAGAGGGTACAGAGAAGGGTAACTAAGCTGGTAAAAGGTATGGGAAATCTTAGCTATGAGGAAAGACTGGCCAAATTGGGGATGTTCACGCTGGAGAAGAGGCGCTTAAGGGGTGATATGATGAATATGTATAAATATATAAGGGGATCATATAATAATCTCTCTAATGCTTTATTTACCAGTAGGTCTTTCCAGCCGACGCAAGGTCACCCATTCCGATTAGAAGAAAGGAGGTTCCACCTAAGTATTCGGAAGGGTTTTTTTTTATACAGTGAGAGCTGTGAAGATGTGGAATTCTCTCCCCGAATCAGTCATACTGGCTGATACATTAGATAGCTTTAAGAAGGGGTGGAATGGCTTTTTGGCAAGTGAGGGAATACAGGGAAAATACTGTAGCTCATAGTACAAGGGATCCAGGGACTAGTCCGATTGTCATTTTGGAGTCAGGAAGGAATCTTCCCCCTATGAGGCAAATTGGAGAGGCTTCAAATGGGGTTTTTTTGTCTTCCTCTGGATCAACTAGCAGTTAGGTAGGTTAAAATGGATTTAAAAGGTTGAACTTGATAGACGGGTGTCTTTTTTCAACCTAACTTACTATGTTACAAATACAGGCGATACAGCCCATGTGCAACTTGCGTTTGATTTACCAAAATGCACACTATCTTGCATCCATGCTCAAGTTCAAGTGGATGCCTTTTATTACATTGGAAATCTGGAAAAAAAAAACCTGCATTATGGGTAAAATAACTAGCATTTTCTATCTGAAAAATTGCACTTTGCACATTACAGAATACTGCTACATAAGCTCCAAGATCAGTAAGAAATCAAGAGGCTTGAAATAGATTATTCCAATGTTAGTGTGTAATAACATCTTTTACAAACAGACCATCGCCTGCATGTAGAATTAGAGAGAGAATGCTTTTTTTTCCACATGAAACAAAATGTACACCCACTGTTCATTACAGAATGTCCTAGCATCAATCAATTTTTATTGGACTACCACGGGAAAATGTAACATTTCTGATTCACTTGCGCAAACCATCTTTTTTTTTTCCTATTGTGTGATTGATAACATCTATTTTAAAGATGCTATGGGTTGCGATATATTTTAAATTACCTTTCTGCTTAACGCTTGTGTTATTCAGAATTGCTATTCCAGAGTTGGGAGAGTGAACATTACGTGATGTTTTATCTCTTCTTATATTAAATGCAACCATTACCTTTAGATTAAGCTGGCAGAAAAATGATTTCTCAGTAGCAGTTCAACAAAAGCTTGGTTACTTCTGAGGTTTATAATTAAAAGATCCCAAGAACTAAATAAAGGGGGGGGAGCAACAGCTGACTATTGAAATTACATTTGTCACCCTTAATGCACGGAGAGGAAGATGTTCCAGACTGGCTGGCTACACAGTGATCTGATTAAAAGCTGAAACCAATATGAAAAGGAATTTGCAACCCACAAATAAACAACCTTTGGTTCTGCAGCCCTAAAAGAATCCTATTCAGGTATGGGACCTATTATCCAGGATGCTCGGGACCTGGGGCTTTCCTGGTAAACAGGTCTTTCCATAATTTAGATCTTCATAACTTAAGTCTACTAGAAAATCATGTAAACATTAAATAAACCCAATAGGCTGGTTTTGCTTCTAATAAGGATTAATTCTATCTTAGCTGGGATCAAGTACAAAGTACTGTTTTATTATTACAGAGAAAAAGGAAATCGTTTTTAAAAATTTGTATTATTTGATTATAATGGAGTCTAGGGGAGTTGGCCTTTCCATAATTCGGAACTTTCTGGATAATGGGTTTCCGGATAATGGATCCTATATAGGGATGCACCGAACCCAGGATTCGGTTCGGGATTCGGCTAAGATTCGGCCTTTTTCAGCAGGATTCAGATTCGGCCAATCCTTGTTTCTAGCCGAACCGAATCCTATTTTGCATATGTTAATTAGGGGCATGTAGGGAAATAACGTGACTTTTCGTCACAAAAGAAGATTTTTTCCCTACTTTTTCCTTTCCTATACCTAATTTGCATATGCAAATTAGGATTCGGTTCGGTATTCGGCCAAATCTTTCACCAAGGATTCAGGGATTCGGCCGAATCCCAAATAGTGGATTCGGTGCATCCCTAATCCTATACCTGTAATGGGAGGGCACTGTGTAATATCAATAAAGTCAATAAAGTTACTTAACAATCACCATTTATGATGCAGATATCAAAACGTATTATACTTTTATTTCATGCATTTGCTGTGAACTATTGACATCTCCTCATTAGAATACCAATTCAAAAATAACAGGTTTTGGGGTAGAAAACATGCAATACCCCTAGAAGATGCCATGCCGAACCCTTAAAGGTCAAAGCAGCTGTGGAGCAGGGGAATGAAGCATGTAGCAGAGAGAATTCATCCCTTACAGCACAGAGAGCAGGAAACCTTGCAGAACTGAGCAAATAAAAATGTTTTCGGTTTACTAAGAGAGGAAATGAACTGCTTTCTAATGTTTCTTTTTATGGATTGAGAAGCTTTTGTTGCTCTGAATGCTTCAATAAAAGATTGAGTTGAATGTTCCCTGCTATGCAAATGCATTCGTGCTTGGTTCCGCTTACCAGAAAGATACTAATGCCAATCCTAGATAATGCATGGTCAGGATTAGTTCTTAGTGAGCATACAGTATTTAAAAATATATATAAAACCTTATTAAACACACCAAACAGTGGCATCTTAACACCTTTGTACATGGCATAAAATCCAATGTTTGGCAATAAGTTTATTCATTTGTGTAGACGAGTGTAAAATACTGTTCTCTAAAGAAAATGTAATGTGTGAAAGGAACAACTGGGAGTACAGGCTACAGCGTAGAACCTGATTTTCCCTACAGCTACTTGCAACTTTTTACACTATTGTCTCATGGGTTACACCAGATCTGAGGTGGTACAAAATAATGACATAAATTACGGTGTTGCAATTAGCTCTTTGGATAATTTCTGTTAATGCAATGTATGGTGTTAATTAATAATAATTAACAACAAAGCAGCCTTATAAAGATACCATTTCATTTGCATCATTTTCACTGTGTCACATTGTTCTCTGCAGTAAATTCTGTGTAAATGCCTAAGGTTTGATCTAACTGGAGGACGCGTGAGCAGTCATAGCCTGGCTGATGCTCACATTCATGAGTAGTGATGGGCGAATTTGTCCCTTTCGCTTTGTTGAAAAATTCACAAATTTCCTGCAACGTTTGCGAAACGGCGAAAAATTTATGAAACGCATTAAAATCAATGAACGTCAAAATTATTTAACGCAAAAAAACATCCAACGCACGTCAATTTCGGCACCTGCGTCAATTTGTATACCCACGCTTATTTTCTCCAAATGCATTAAAGTCAATAGGAGTCCAATTTTTATGCTCACGACTATTCTGACACGCGCCCAAATTTTTTTGACACAACAGATTTTTCACCTGCAAGTTTTCTGTGTAGTTTCGCGAATTTATTCACCAACAGCGAAACATGGAAATCCACAGCGAATTCGTGCCTGGCGAATTTATTCACCCATCACTAGTACAGTATCAGTTAATCTCTCACTCATGCATACCATATATACATTGTATAAATGTAAGTTTCTTTCCAAGTGAAAGCTAGGGAATTTCAGGTCTTTTAATATATGTTTGGCTGATACTACAGTTGTACAGCAAACACAAAGGTATAATAGGTCTCAGCTCTTTCCTTTTTATCAGTGAAAGGTGACTTGGATCAATGTGATGTTCCCAGAGACGCACTCATAAGCCTCTACTCATATGCACAGCCTTTATCCTGTATAGTTAACTAGCAATTCATTTGGATGCGTAGTAGAGACTGCAATGGTTTCCTTTTTAGCACACAGAATGGATTCATTGTTAGTTTATTCAAAATATGTCTAGATGGTTCTGGATTTAACCCTTAACCTCAGTGTCAGACTGGGACACCAGGGGCCCACCCAAAAGCCTTAGACCAGGGGCCCACCAAGTAACCTTAGACCAGGGGTCCACTCTCACTACTATTATTCTTCCTCTCCTCACTAGACCTCTATTCTCCTATTCTCTTTTCTTTACATAATATAATACTATCATCTATTATTTCATCTATTAAGCCACTAAGTTCTCATTGAAATAGGGAATGGACATGAAATAGGCCAAATGTCTAGCAGCATGAGGACCCACCGGGACTTTTCCTGGTATCCCGGTGGGCCAGTCCAACACTGCTTAACTTGGCAAAATTGCCAGCAGGGAAACCGTTAAAAGGATAAGGTAGCAATAACTTCATCAGATCAAGATCACAAGTGCCCATGAACAAGGGTGCTCCACCAATGAGGGGTGCTCTACCAATGAGGCGAGTTGAAAAACTTGCCTCAGATGGCATGGCCAGAGGCCGCTCCTGGTACATTTAAGAGCCAAATTTCCAAAATCTAATTTGGAGGTAATTTTGTATAACCCTGTTTTGAGCTGGGTAGTAGTTGTGCAAATATTTACAAAAGAGAACGGGGTTATTTCTGTAAAGCTATTTCACTGTGGCTTAGCATGAATTTGTAACACCCATTCACAATACAAAGTGATCTGTGTGTTATCTGTAGTTACTGCAGCTATGATGTTTCTGTTGGCCTGAAAATGAAGCTTAGCTACAGATATGTGCTGTCTCCTCTTATTTGGCCATATGGATTAGATGTAAAAAAAAAAATCACATTAGCAGCATATGGGCCTGGCAGACAGACAAAAATGTTAAAAACATACCTGCACGGAGCCTTAGTTCTGAACATTTGCTAAACTAAATTTGATGGTGGTCAGAAATGTGCCTTATGTAGAGGAGGACAGCTGGCACTCCCACAGTTTTTCTTACTTGGCACAGCAGAGCTTGTCTAGTGAGTAATGTTATCCAGTATCTACAAGGGTGTAATTGTTGCACATCTTAAAAAGCAACAAGAGTTTCTCAACATTCAAAGGCTCCATGTGTGATTTTGTCATTGCATCTCTTACCCACTATTGATTTTCTAAGAAAAAAAGGGTAAATAAATTGTTTCACTTCTGCCCAGCTACAATATCTGATTAGTTGAATATACACATTGGGGTTATTTTTTAAGCTCCGAATAAAAAAAAATAAAAAAAATTTGGGAGAAAAAAAATAGATTTCTTTAGGATTTATTTAAGTCCTTTGGTGTTAAAAGTCTAATGAAAAAAGAACTCTAACTCAGACCTGCTGAGAACATGTAAGTCAATAGCAGATTTCCTGTTGTGCTGGGTTTCCGAAAAAAATGTAGTTTTCAAGCAATTTTGCAAAAAAAAAAATCAGGCGCAAAAACGTAGGATCCAGATGTTTTTTACAATTTTATTGTGACTTTTTCAAGCACAAGAAAAATTCACAAAAATCTATTGATAAATAGGGGGGAAAGTCTGTGTGGATTTAGTTTTCAGAAAATAGTGAGAACTTTTCGGATTTTGATAAATAACCCCCATAAACATAAAAAGGGGCAGATTTATCAAGGGTCGAAGTGTAAATTGGAATTTCCAATTTACAAATTTGAATTTTCGAGTTTATTTCAGTGTAATTCGACTAGGGAATAGTTAAAATTCGATTTGAGTTTTTAATAAAAAAAAAATCGAATTTCGAAATGTATCATGTACTGGACCTTTAAGAATTCAAATTAGACTATTCGCAACTTTAAACCAGCAGAATTGCAGTTTTAGCCCATGTTGGATGTCCTGGAATCAATCTGGAGTTGTTTGGTGGCATCCTGAAAATCATGTCTTTTTTTGGAGAGAAAGCTTGAATCGAATTAGATTAGAATTCGATTCGAATTCAACTCGAGTTTGCGGGTCGATCCCATTCACCGGAATTAAAAAAAAAAAAAAAAAATTTTTCGATTGGTCGTTTTTAACTCCAAAATCGAGTTTAAAAACTCCAATAAACTCTAAATTGGACCATTGATACCTAAGTCTTGAAACATAAAAAATTACTTCAATAATTTCCTTTTTTACTTCAATAATTTCCTTTAAGGGATATCCTTTTTAATAGTTAGCAGTATTGGTATTTAATTGCTTGTTATTATAATTGAATACATAAACATTATTTCATTTAGTCAATGTTAGGAAAAATAAATTGGATGAGTCAGTGCTGAATATATATCTAAACAGCTGTGATCTTTGTACCAGATGACCCTCTCTTTGCAGTTGCTTCCCCACCCCACTTTGTTGTGTTAATGACACTTCCAATTACAGAGAGTAAAAGACTATAATGTTTACAGCCCTGCTTACCTTGGAATACAACAATGCACAGTACTGTATCATGTTTTGCTTTTCTGAGAACTATATGTGGCATAACATTGTGCTTTGTAAAATAATGTGACTCTCTTTTTCTTATTTGAATATTTATTAATTGGCTTTCCAGTTTCATATAGTTTGCCTCCCTATTCTCCTTTATAGGTTTTGCAGTTCAGCAACTGAAGACAACCATAATTAATTAAATCATTTTATAAACCAACCAGGAACATATGCCCAACTGATGCAGAAGGATCTTCCACTCAGAATCCTAGAGAAGTAAGATGATGGTACAGTTCAGCATCAGATTACACAGGTTAGATTCACTGGAGCATGATTGGTGCCAACAGGGGAACTGCAATCTTGGAGGGGGGGGCACTTAGAGGTCAATTTACAGTTTATTCTTCAGAATTTTTGGAAGCTGCTTTTTCATAAAATCTTAGCTCGTACTTAAGTAAATAAGGTTATAAAAAAATCAACAATTTCATTTTGACTAAAAGCCACCCAAAAAACATCGTGCAGTATGATCTAAGGATAATATTTAGAGCTTTGCTTCAAATTATACCCATAATTGCTTAAAACACTTCTCCAGAATTATTTTGAGCTGGGCAGATACCAATAGCAATGAAGTATGTGTAAAGCAATGTCTTTTTGCAGTTTTATAGATAAAGATATAGAATGATACAGTAGTACTGAGCATTTGGCATAACAGTATGTTAAGGCTTTATATGTTGATAGAACCTAAAGTGAAAGTAGATAAAAGTGGAAAGAATTGAAAGGTGCAACTTTAGCAATTAAACTTTGCTGCATCAACTGATACTGTAGGTCAAACATAATTGGAGCATGATGAGATGGTGGTCACACTGGAGAGCACATATTACCCAAACATTTGACCGTCATTCCAGTAATGAAGCACAATGATTTGCCAGTTGTTGTCACAGTGAAATAACTCTGACCACAACAGCATACGATGTAGTGAGGCTCAACAGAAAGTGTCTACAAATACATTTCATTGACCACCAGCAAGAGTCGTGCGTGGTCTACCGGATCCATACAATGTTAGATTCCCAAAGGCCAACTAGCAATTTTATCACACAAAGCTGTTAGATACTAAATGAAGCTACTTAATAAGAATAGCATTGAACTAAACCATCCAGTTGTTGCAATGTCCCAATTTAGCTCTAATTTGAAGGCCAATTTCAATTCTGTGCTGGCAATTCCAGTGATAGACATTATCAACCTTTGGTAAATGTTTGATTACATAAAATCATTGAAGAAACTTTGACTGCAAATGTTTTTTTCCTCAGTTTATACTGTTACTCTGCATCAACAAAATAGTTGAAATGGTTCACCTACTCAGGCGTATCACATTATTTACTAAGAGTGAAAAATTTCTTTGAAACAGTAGAATTACAGTAATATGTTGCTTAATATATGGAAACCAATGAATCTTCATGATCCCATGCTTGATTGATAAGTGCATTTATATTAACTTTAGATTGTAATGTTCAAGTCTACTTGGCAGTAGTTTAACAGCGAAACCAGCAGCCCCAGGTCTTTTTTTTTACCCATAAGACACATTCAAATGTAAAAAAGCCAAAAAACAACGTACAAAAAAGCATTCAAAAAGTTCCAGGGGTGCCAAATATGAGCCGTGATTGGCTTATTGGAAGCTTCTATGTAGACAGCACACCTGGTTTGTATAGACCTAAAGCTTGCCTTCAAGCCAGGAATTCAAAAAGGAGCATCTAGTTTGAGGCCACTGGGACAACATCCAAGCGGTCGGAGAGTAACATGTTCACAAGCCACTGGTTGGGGTTACTGAGCTAAACCTTCAGCCTTCTCTGCTCTCTTCCCCCTTCAGCTTCAGGTGAGAAGAGAGGAAGAAGAGGGTAGGGTATCTGTAACCCACTTCTAAATTTGGCAAAATCATAGCATTCCAAGGGCTTCCTAGAAAAGGACAGATCATTATATGACATGATTGGAACAGGAAATGACCTAGATACAAAGAATGGCCACATATGCCCTAATTCTGTAAACCTTTCAGAAAACCAATTTGTTATTAAAGCAAATTAAAAACAATTTTTTATGTAAAACAAGACTACGTTTTTTTTTACCCAGGATGTTCGTATTCTTATTTTTAGCAGAATACGGGAAGTGTTTTGAAATAAGATGTTTCATTTGAATGTAATTTGCTTTGAAATGCAAATAACATAGCAATTAGGTGTGAATTTCTGAAGAGGTGCGCCAGGCATTATTTAACAAATTCTAAAAAAAAATAGAGTTCAAGTGTCTATCACTAAAACAAGATTTCTCATGGGTGGAAGGCATTATGGAAACCATGAATGATGAATCGCATGAAGTAAATTTGACCTCATTTTAAGCAAGACTTCAGGTCAACAGTACCTCTTCATGAATGAAATATCCTACTGAATCAATAAAGAAAAAATATGTTTTCACACAGAGCTAGAAAATACAGAATTTGTTCCTGTGCTTATAAACTATTAGATGACAATTGCAAAGCTAAACTTTATCTGCCTATTTTTACCCTAGGCTAGGTTACCTCTTTTTTATAAAGGCCAAGGCCCTGCTAGAGCTATAAAACTATAAAGACTACAGAGTCTATATGCTACAAACCACATTTTTTTTGAGGGGGGGGGGATTTCAGTGTCACAAATTGCAATATATTATTGACTTGAATGCTATTGTATAACATCTGGTCACCTTCCCCCAAATATTAATATTAAAGGGATACTGTCGTGGAAAACTATTTTTTTTCAAAAACATATCAGTTAATAGTGCTGCTCCAGCAGAATTCTGCTCAAAAATCCATTTCTCAAAAGAGCAAACAGATTTTTTTATATTCAATTTTGAAATCTGACATGGGGCTAGACATTTGTCAGTTTCCCAGCTGCCCCAGTCATGTGACTTGTACCTGCAGTTTAGGATGGAATTACTTTCTGGCAGGCTGTTATTTCTCCTACTTAATGTAACTGAATGTGTCTCAGTGGGACTTGGCTTTTACTATTAAGTGCTGTTCTTAGATCTTCCAGGGGGCTGTTACCTTGTGTTAGGGAGCTGCTATCTGGGTACCTTCCCATTGTTCTTTTGTTTGGCTGCCGGGGGGTAGTGAAAGGGAGGGGGTGATATCACTGCAACTTGCAGTAAAGCAGTAAAGAGTGATTGAAGTTTATCAGAGCACAAGTCACATGACTGGAGGCAGCTGGGAGATTGACAATATGTCTAGCCCCATGTCAGATTTCAAAATTGAATATAAAAAAATCTGTTTGCTCTTTTGAGAAATGGATTTCAGTGCAGAATTGTGCTGGAGCAGCACTATTAACTGATGCGTTTTGAAAAAAAAACATGTTTACCCATGACAGTATCCCTTTAACATTGCCCATGTTGCCATTTAATAACACAAACATATTAAAGATTGACAGTATCATAGGCTCCCTGGTTTGATCCTTTAATGGGCTCCTGGTAATGAATTATGCATACTTTTAGATTTTCAATTCTAATTTACATAAATTCTAGTATTTAAAAATAAAATGTTTTTTGCTACTAAACATTTCTCTCTCTATGCTAGCATGAAACACCATGCAATATGTGTTAACAGTATCGTTGACAAGAGAGCTGCAGTCCAGCAACCACTCAAATTGATTTTTAAATCAGGTCCTTCAGGGCCAGCGGACCAATTGATTCAAGAGGGTCCTTCAATAAAGATTCTGTCTGATCTGTTCACACTTTTTCTCTTCCTGTTTTTTTCACATTTTATATCACCCTTCTGAAGTTTGATTACAGTGCAAAATTGACAAACAAATACCTCATTTTGTTGCATCTATGTAGGAGGCCTTCTTTCTAGAACTAGGTGTAAAAAAGGCAGTTTTATGGAAAGTTTATATTCCATTAAATAATAACTTGAACTGTGTATCAATTTGCATATGCTAATGATTGATTGAGGGAAGATCTGCCTGAAATGCAAATGTTGTATATATATCTTTTCCAAAAGTCAGTTGTCTGAAATAAAGTTACAGTTTTAAGAAGCTCTAGTGCTCTTGAGAATTATGTTTCTGTTTACAGATGTGTAAGGTGTGATTTCCTTATTCCAACAGAGAACATAGATTATATGGGAAGAATGCAGGTAAAATCTTGAACTTGACTCATTGTGCCCAGTTCTCTGTCCTAGGGGAGACATTTTAATAAGAGAATAATAAAGACTTAAAATTACAGAGGCTACAGATGTCCTTTATATTTCTACACATGTAAACCTCCCATAATCATGTTATAGCTCTCCAGAATAGGCAACGCAAACTTAATTACAGATACTGCATACGAGTAATATGCAGTAAGAACCATCAAGTAATTTTGCTGTTTTCTTCTCAATTGTTTTTCTCAGCTTGTTTTACTGCATATGTTAAAGCAAGATGTTCGGATCCTCTTTCTAGAAATCTAGTAACACGTATCTACTGACCAGAGCAGTAGCCAATAATAATGAGTAAAGGGCCTATACCACTTGGCTCCTACCAAGGTGTCTGCAAAAGTGGCATCCCTTTTTGAATTAACATTCAGCAGAAAATGAGCCCTCATTTTTCAAAACAGTTAAGAGAAATTATGAATGTACTACTGTATATACAACAAAGTGGCATATTTTGCTTTATAGTAGAAAAATAAGCAGACATTTTAAATATACAGGAGCAAAATATTGTATATTGTTGGTTCCAGTTTTTAAAGCACTGAAGCACAATTTTGGGCATTTATTCCACATGCCGGCATTTTAGGACTGGGCTAGAGTATTTTTTTAAATATATATTCTATGTGTGTGTACTTGTTCTTCCAGCATATTCTGATGTCTGTATTACAGCAACTGACAATGTATATTGAAAACATAAATTGATGGCAGATAAAACCGCTTGTCCTACATAATCTTCCAATCTCGTACCCACTGCAAAAAATCCAGTTTCCATTAGCTTCTAGAAGTATCAATCTTCTAGTTTAACATCTGGTCTTGAAGCAAGATACATGAGTAGATAAACCTACCACAAGCTTCATTGTTCCCTGTGGTGCTTTATTAAGTGATATGTTGTGATTTTCTCCATTTTCATTGCTATCGCACTGTACCAACATTCTGTGCTATTATTCTGTAAAAAAAGAATTGTTTCCATCCTGTTAGAGGGGCATTGAAGCATTTACATGTGTGTAACAAGACTGCAAAATTGCTTTCTGAATTGTTTCAAAGTATTATGTAATAGACTTGATTTCCAAACTAAACAATAAAGTCAATATATGGGTTTTTTTCTCCCCAGATCAGCAATCCGTTTTAATGTTATTTCTTTAGATGTAATTCCAGAAGCTCAAGCTGTTGATGATGATGATGATGATGGGCAGTATTATTAGCAATGACTAGAACAATCTAGCTGAAGTCCCAAATGTACTAGGTTTGCTGTTCAGTGCATCCAAGAATCACAGAGCCAAAATCAAAGTTGTGTAAGGTAGGGCTATAAGAAAATGAACTGCAGATGGAGTAGAATGTATTTTCACACACTGTAGGTGTTTAGGCACATTTTAGTCTATTGAACTGAATGTTAATCCGATGAGCCAAAAAGGGGACCTGTGTGGATGTATACAATGACATAATGATCAATGTGAGTTCCTCCAAAAAAATATAACAGCAAGTAAAAAAATATTTATTAGGACATGTTTGGCAAGGGCCTAACAATTTTCATGCCTGTTGGGGCACTTACTCATAAGTAAGTGCCCCAACAGGCATGAAATGCTTTAGGCCCTTGCCAAACATGTCTTAAAAAACATTTTGTATTTTTTTTACTGGCTGTTCTATTTTTTTGGAAGAGCTCACATTTATAGTTATGCCATTGTATACATGCAACCTGGGACTGCAGTGAACTGTGAGTATGCCCTCCTGCCCACATTAATTTCTTTCTTTTTTTCAAGTTTTGTACATTTATTTATTTTGGTATTATTTATATTTTGGCTTTGTGCACTATTCATTTTGCAATCCCTGTGTGGATGTAGCCTAGGGGTCCCAAATGCCATTTATCCACCCTGGCTATGTCCATTCATTCAATATAATGAAAACACCCACAGTTTGGGGAACTGCAAATTAAAATCATAGGAAGCATGAATTTTATGAATAAGAGGACAAGCTTACCGCTTTCCATGGTGGGGGTCCGGGTGCTCATGCCCCAGACCATCAGCAAAGGGGATCAACACACAGAAACCTTGAAACAGGCAGTCAGTCAGTAGAATCCAGGAGCCCAAATTTTTAAATAGTGCAAAAAGTCTTTATTTTACATTGTGGGGCAGATATATCAACGGTCGAGGTGAATTTTCGAATGAAAAAAAATTTGAATTTCAAGCTATTTTTTATGTACTTTGACTAGGGAGCATTCCAAATTTGATTCAAATTTGATTCAAATTTGAAAATTTGAATATCATGTACTGAGTATCATGTACTGTCTCAACGTTGGCCATTTGCCATCTAAAACCTGCCAAATTGATGTTTTAGCCTATGGGGGACCTCCTATAACCTATTTGGAGTCAATTGGTGGACTTTGAAAAATCGAAGGTTTTTTTGGGAAAAACTTTGAATAGAATTCTGTTGAATGCTCTAGTCCATTAGAATTTGGCCGAATACACATCTATTCGATCGACCCATTTGACCAAAAAAAACCTTCAACTTAATTTCAGTTGGTCTTTTTGAATTAGAAATTCGACCCTTGATAAATATGCCCCTATGTATAAAGGATAAAGCCTGACACATTTCGTGTCCCTCAAGGACACTTAATCATAGGCTAACTTGCTTCTGATACATACACAGTATTTAAAGGAAAAAGGGCCAATAGAAAATGACATGGGCGGAGTTATAATCAATCAACAGATATCTGTATATTATTGCCCCTAGTGGCTCGTTTACAGAAAACATTCTATATTGTTACGCTATTTAAAATACAACTAAGTGCTTCAGCATAAACCAAATATTTATTAGGACATGTTTGGCAAGGGCCTAACGCATTTCATGCCTGTTGGGGCACTTACTCATAGCCTATTAGTAGGTGTCTCAACAGACAGCAAACTCGTTAGGCCCTCGCCAAACACGTCCTTATAAATATTTTGTTTTTTTTTACTTGCTGTTCTATTTTTTTGGAGGAACTCACATTTATCATTATGCCATTGTATGCATGCACCCTGGTACTGGAGTGAATATGTAATATGTGGGAAAACACCCACATTTTGGAGAACTGCAACTAAACATGTATTGTACAGTCGGGTATTTTAAAGTTTGTTGAAAATAAAATGTGGGGCTCCTGACCTCCTGACATAAAAGGTTACATCTATTTATGTTTGCTAATTTCCTATTTCAAGTACAAAAGTTGCAAATGTTTTGTTTGATTCTGTGATCTGTTTAAGAACTAAAATTTTACAGTGACATTGACTAATCAGATTCCTAGTTGTACACACTGATTGGAGATGTCACAATACCTTGATTGTCATTATGGAAATATGATTTGAATCATTGTTTGCCATTTGTGTATTGCTTGAATCCTGCTGATTGGAACAGCAACCACTAAAATCTGTTTACACACAAGTTTTCAGGCAGAAAGGACCAAAACATATATTTGCAGTTAATTGCAGTTCTTTGCCTTTAATGGTGATTGCGCTAATCCCTCTGAAATAAGACTTGATGTTTCTATAATACTTAATGAGTGATTTGTTACAGCCATGCACAATTAAAGCCTCTACGTCCCAGTTTCAAGTTTTGTATTTTTTTTTTGTTTTGTAATTCATCCTTGAAAGTTCAGCGGAATTCATTTGCATCTAATAAGCTGTAAAGCAAGGCGTCAGAAACATGGACGCGCATTTTGCATGGCATGTATATTTTATTGCTCTGCTTTAATGATTTCTTTTCAACAATAAAAAAGTTATATATTATTTTTGTTGTTAAGAATGCACCTTAGCTAGGAAAGAAGGTGCCCAAGTTTGAAAAATCACACAATAAATTTTAAATTCAATTAAGAAATCCTGAAGTACCCTGATTACCTCCTTGAAATTCTTATTATTGTTGCACAATTTCAGCCCTTTCAAATCATTGAACAGCAGGGAGTTTGTTTTAGTGCTTTTTATAACTCATTGGACGCACATCTAACTGCAATTGAACTTAGTTCATAAGATTCTTGCATTAACGAACAGCAAGATTTGATTTTCTCTCATAAGTAATGTCTATAGGATTAGGCAAAGTGGCCCTTGGTTTAACAACAGAAATCTTAGTTGGGCCCCTTTGCAAAAATTGATTTCAGGATTGTTTATTAACCCTCTACATCCTGGGCTATTTGGAACAAATTTCAATGATGTGTTTTTATGTTTTTTTTTTTTCTTTTTTCTTCTTCTAAGAACTAGCCTTTGGCTACCATTCAGAGGAAGCCAATGTGGTTAAGTGTAAACAGAAGAGGCAGAAGGCACCTCAACGCTGCTGCAGGGATATGAAGCTGCCAGTAATATATACTAGGTACACCAGCAAAGAAAAATACAAAAAAAGAGGTTTAGTTTTGCTGATCAGGACTTCCTTAAAGGGTAGTAAATGGTATCGATGCAATTTCAGAAGTGACTTTACCTTTATAACTTATAATTACAGTGCTGTCCCAGGAGGCCGAGTTTGTACTGCGAGTTACAGATAAGTGTAATATACTCATAAAACTGAATTTCTACATAGGTATTGGATCCCATACCAGGAAACCCAGTATACAAAAAGCTCAGAATTACAAGAAACCCATCTCCCATAGAGTCCATTTTTTTAAAGTTTTATTTATTTGTTTGACCAACAACATATTTGTCGATGAGTATAATAAAGCATTTCTTCTTTATACATGTGTTTGAACCATCTTTTGTAGATTTTCACAGAGTCCATTTTAAGTAATTTAATTTTTTTTAAATGATTTCCTTTTTCTCTACAATAATAAAACAGTAGCTTGTATAACATCTACATAAATCCATATTGGTGGCAAAACAATCCAATTGGGCTTATTAAACATTTCAATAACTTTTAGTAGACTTAAAGGGATACTGTCATGGGAAAAAACTTTTTTTTCAAAATGAATCGGTTAATAGTGCTGCTCCAGCAGAATTCTGCACTGAAATCTATTTCGCAAAAGAGCAAACAGATTTTTTTATATTCAGTTTTGAAATCTGACATGGGGCTAGACATATTGTCAATTTCCCAGCTGCCCCAAGTCATGTGACTTGTGCTCTGATAAACTTCAATCACTCTTTACTGCTGTACTGCAAGTTGGAGTGATATCACCCCCTCCCTTTCCCTCCCCAGCAGCCAAACAAAAGAACAATGGGAAGGTAACAAGATAAGAGCTCCCTAACACAAGATAACAGCTGCCTGGTAGATCTAAGAACAACACTCAATAGTAAAAACCCATGTCCCACTGAGACTCCTTCAGTTACATTGAGAAGGAAAAACAGCAGCCTGCCAGAAAGCATTTCTCTCCTGAAGTGCAGGCACAAGTCACATGACCAGGGGCAGCTGGGAAATTGACAAAATGTCTAGCTCCATGTCAGATTTCAAAATTGAATATAAAAAAATCTGTTTGCTCTTTTGAGAAATGGATTTCAGTGCAGAAGTCTGCTGGAGTTGCACCATTAACTGGTGAGTTTTGAAAAAAACATGTTTTCCGATGACAGTATCCCTTTAAGGTTTTGTGATCCCATTTACGTTAATTGTAAGGGTAATCCCTAGGGTTTTGATGCCTCTTGTGGTCTGGATCCCATAGAGCAGAAACGGATCAGGAAGTGAACATGCCTGAATCCCTTTACAATAATGTGGTCCCTTCACTTACAAAAAGCAGAACCTAGGGAAGAGATACTCCTTGCTATCAATCTTTCTTGAAGCACAGGCTTCTAAATCTCTCTCACTTTCTGTAATAGCTCACCCTGGTGGTCTAGCAAATCGGCGGGGACGCCCACCACGCCGTCCTGCATCTTCCTATGCGCGGGCTCCTTAGGGCGTGTGAGGCACGCATCCTCCTAATTAATAGGCGCAGTCGCGCTGGCGTGTATTTTTTTCACTGCCCGTTATAGGTTTATCTCTGTGAGTTCCTGGGTGCTATTTCTTCTGTTCTTGATATCTGATACCTGTTTCTGACCCCTGCCTGTCTGACTAAGGTGACTTCTGTGATTCTGACCCCTGCCTGGTAACCGTCTATTCTACTATTCTACTCTCTGTGATCCGACCCGTGCCTGTCTTGACTCTTCTTGATTGATATCCCGGCTTTGACACTTGCCTGTCTGACTCCGTTTGAATTCTGCCTACACTGACCAGGCCTGATTTGACTATGCTATCTGTCTAGCCGATAGTGATGGGCAAATTTGCGCTGTTTCGCTTCACCAAAAAATTTGCCCGTTTTTGACGCCGGCGCCCGTTTTGAATGCCGGCTTCTGTTTTTTCAAAGAAAAAAAAGTTTGACGCCGGCGAATAAATTCGCCCATCACTACTAGCCGAGTGCTCCTCCTGAGGTGAAAGGCGGCTGTTTTAGGCAGAAGCAAGAGCCGAGACCAGGGTGCTTAAGATTGGTTCTGAATTTAGGGTGCCGATCGTGACACTTTCCTAGACACTTTTCTAGAAAGTGCTATTAAATTAAATGATATTTCATTATCTTTAAGATTTGGTGATCCACATTACAGAAAGATCCTTTATCCAGAAACTCTAAGATCCAAACCATTCTGGATAATAGATTCTATACCTGTACAACACTAAAATATAAAATATTCCTTTTTAAATTGTATAAGCTAGATGGTTTTTATTTTACTTAATAGATTTTAGTTTTTATATCTGCTATGTTATTGTATCATTAACCTTGCTAAGCTTCTGTGGCTTTATAAACTGTAAAATTGTGTTAATGGCTCAAACTCCTGAAGTAAACCTAAAAGTGTGTGCCCAATGGGACTCTACTAAAAATCATGATCTCATTGGAGGTCAGAATGCTTTGGCACATAGAGATTATAAGTCATAAAACACAACAACCCAGCTGATTTATGAGGTTTAGGAAATGACACCATTCGATTACATGTACAAAAAATATAAATTTTTCAATGTTTTAGGCCATGCTCTGATCAATCATGTTCAGCTAAACCCAGGCACAACCAAAAACCAAAACATGCTTTCCAATAAGTGCTACTCCTAACTGAGTTTGTGAATTGGGACTTAATGGGAACTATTCTGAGTTTGTATATTTTTGTAGCAATCTATTAACAGAAACAATGCTTGTATACTTAGCTCTCTGCTCTGCAGCTTTAGATGTAAGAGAAGATGTTGTATTACTGCTATAAAGCATTTTCTCACTAAGGTAGCAATTAAAAAACATCTCCAATTGTACCTTTTCAAGCAAGTGCATTGTTTTAATAATTAAATGCAATAACTGGTGCCAATGAATCAACTGCAAAGAGTCATAATTAAATACCCTTCCAATAAATCACTTTCTCATTTAGTTTCCAAGCTTCACAGAAATGCTTTTGGATATTATTGATATCAATTACCTATAAAGTGCCATCAAATTGTGCTGTGCTGTACAGCTAGGGAATGATAATAACAACCAGAATAAACAGGCACTCAAGGCAGCTACAAATAAATCATTCCTGCACATCAACACTTTTCTGTAGCAAAGGACCATATGTGAAGAAAGATGATATTAAAAAGGAGGCCATTGCTCTGCGAATATTATTATCATTCAGATGTGGTTTAGATACCAAGAGACCTGGGACAGAAATATAATACATATGTCATTCAAGACTCACCTTGCGTTTTTTTTTAAATTGCTAATATGATCTACTTTTCTCTCTTCTTATTTTATTCTAAATTTGATTTGCCTCTCTTTGGCTTCATGAAGATTTTTTCTATTTCTTATTGGTTCATGACTTTATACAGTATGTTGCCTTGCTCAACTACCCACTCTGCACTTTGCCATTCTACTGTTCTCTCTTTGTTTCTTCCCTATATTTTCTTGACCCCCTTCTCTACCACTTATATTCTACTCTTTCTTTTAACTCTCTTTTTCCATTTACTTTTTTACTTTTTCTATCTCTATGATATGGTTGCATGCATAATTGTTGTGGACCTCTTAAACATGAACCAAGTTTCTCATCATCTTCTCTTCATGTTGTCTTCTTCTGGACCTCTGATCTGAGTATTCCAGCAAGCCAACCCCATGTTCCATTACAAATCTCCCGGACCCTGTCCTGTGTGTTTAAGGTAATTTATTACTTAATCCCATGGGTATGTAGCTCACCGTGACAGTGTGTTCTAATCTAGATCATTGTCCTAATTCCTTTACACACATATTTTCATATGCTACCATAAAAGAGCTTGACATTGTTGCTTTAAAGAAATAAAATGTAAGTATGGTATGGTATGGTTAGGTCAGAAGGTAATATACAAAGTACATAGGCACATACTGTACACCAGGATTAATGCAAAATAAATATAGAAATATGTCCCTTTTTTCAATTGCAGCAGGTCAGAAAAAACATTACTATATACAGTTAGGTATAGGTATAGTATTAGATTAGGCACATAAGATACATTAATATATTGCTATATTATGTTTCCTTTAAATACTGTAGCTCCCACTCAATTCTAATTCACTAGTAAAGGTGCAGCATGTAGCAGGCAGGGAAAAGGAAAATTACCAAGGTAGAAATGTGGATGGATGGATCTGGACTTGGTCTCAATAGTCTAGGGACATGGCCAACATTGTTCATAATATTCCATTTTTAGTTCCATAGGTACCATTCCATAAGTATGACATGATTTCTTGGTCCTGATCTGTGGCTGTTCTGCTTTGTACATTTATATGTTTTTTGATTTAATCTCTTTAAATGTCTTATTGTTTGCTCTTATTACTTTTATACATATATAAAAAATATAAAGTAGTACAAACTGAATAACACATATTGAAAAAACATAATTTATCTGCATGAGGCACTTATTCTGCACATATCTGCAAATTCTACTTTTTTTTTCTCCTTTGTTGATTCAGCTATGCACTTCTTGGGTCTCACTTATATGAATGGATCAAAAAAATGCAGCCTTTATGCTGACATGATAACATTGGCCAAAGCAGATATCTGAAAAGATAATTAGAGGCTATAGTGGTTAACATATACTTTTTCTTACTTATCTTTTATATTAGCACCAAAATGGTTCATTATGTTTATGCAACCAAGAAGTTTCTTATATTACTATCATTTGCTCTTGAACCCACTTTGATTCCGCTTTAAAAAACAAATACTTAAATATGCCTCTGTTACATACATAATTAATTTGTATTCTAGAATTAGCACTTTTCTCCAGATTAGCAACAGAAAAAGTTCAGTTTTCACCTGCCAACCAAATATATCTGAAAACGAATTTATTAGCATTTTAATCATCTATGGTAAAATACAAGTGGGCATGCAATAATAAGCATGATTCCGCACAAGGGCAGTATATCATTTGTTCAATGAATTGGGCATGTGTTGAATAAACCTTTCCCCTATTGTTTTAATTATTGTTATTTCCTGAGCTAAACAAGAAAAAAAGTAAAATTGAAGCTGCTCCATATTTGGTTCTTTTGAGGAAGATAATTAAATTAACAGTAAACAAATCTCTCCCTTCATCATTTGTTGTGATTTGCATTTTCTAGATAAGCATTATGCAGGGGGATTATCTGTACACTGGGAATAGAATTATCTACCCTATCTAAGGACAGTTGCAGTTTCCCTGTTTGCCCTGTTAGGCTCAAGGAATAACTAAAAAAAACATTGTTTTTTGTGATTAAAACTGTAGGCAAAAAGTATGTACAAATCTTGAACTTGATAAAATGTATACAGCATATATCCTCCAAATACTAGTCTATCATAATGTTTTTGTTATAAGAATGCTGAATTCATGTACAGTATTACATAAAACATTTAATAATTCTAATCCATTTTATTTCAAGAGAACTAATATTTCATTTATTCTGGGGGGAGGGGCTCTGAGAGATTGTTTCAGGTTTTCAGGTTTAAATAAGATTATATATGAATTTTATTGATCAACACCCAGAATTTTGGCTCATAGCAAAAAAAAAAGTGTAAAAATAATCAAAATTTTCTAATTAGCTCTATTCAAACTCAACTAGTTTAAACACATATCTTCTTCAATTTTATAAATCTCACAGTGAATAATTTTTTTTTTTTTTATTCTTTTTCTATCCCAACTGTGACTGTTTAACCAGAGAGAAAAAAATTATACAGCTGCCTACACTGTAATTTTAAAGACCTTATGGTTACACATTAATTTATATGCCTGCGTCTTTATTTTTCACTCAGCCGTTTGCTCATTTATATGTTTGTATTATCTTGCTGACATTGTTTCTCTGATTTCTAAGTGGTGTGGCATTTTCAAGTGAGTGATTCAAACAAACAGATGTTACAACTCAACAGGGGATACGTCTGTGTGTAAATTGAGAAAAAAAGTAATTTATCGTTTATTATTTACTATTTTCTTTGTTTGACCAGTAAGTCGTATTGTGACCAACTGCAAGAATGAAAGGAGAAATCAGTTTAACACATTCATGATGAGTATATTGCTCTTCTCTGCAAGTAAAAGCAGTTGGCAAACTCTGCCAACCACAGTGAACATATTATTTTAGAAAGATCTAAATTTTCATAAATCATTTTGAAGCTAAATTTCAAATTGATCTATGAAGCTATTCAAATGGATTCACACTGTGACTGAGTGATTTGTACCTCATTAGCTAGAAGAGCAGGTTTTATACATTTCATAATTTCTGTTCATATAATGCAAAAATTGCCTTGTTCCCTCTCATCCTTGAAAATAAATTGGGCAGAGTTATAGGGGTCCCAGCAGTTGTAAATGGAATAAAGACCCCTGTATATAAAAAGAGCTGAAAGGGGGGGGGGGGATTACATATGCATACTCTGCTGTATAATGACCCCAGAATGCTTCAGCATTTCACCTTTAGTTGTCCTATTTGTTTTAAAGGTAATTAGGTAATTGCATTCTTAAAGAGGCAAATCTAAAGCTAGATGTTTTGTCTCTAGCATGCTAAAGAAGTAATGTTAAAAAAGGCACAATATTTGCATAATGTTATCTATAGCAACCAATCAACAAATAGCATTTATTGGAAAGGCAACATCTGATTGCCTTCATACAAGTAACTAGAACTGGGCAAAATTATGCAAACTTTTGGGGGTCCATTAATCAGCAATGGATATATTTGCATTTGGTCAATAACCAATATCAACCAATCAGTGATAAGTCTTTAAACCAGCTGCAGGTGAAACAATAATGGAAAAAATTGATTAACGGCCTTGGGTTAACAACCAGGTGTAATTTACCCAGCATTGATAAATGAATCCCAGCGACATTACCTCTTAAGAGTGCTGTCACCTAGAATTGTATGAAGCTTGTGGCCCCTGATTGATGAGCAATTAAGTATAAAGTAATCATGTGACATTTTAAGTGATTACCTTTTTGTATTAAAAAAATATGTACAGTAGGAGACCAAAGTTCTCTGTACACTGGATCTCCAAGTTATGGCCAATCATCTGAACTTATTCACTATGGTGTGATGTTAAAAGAAAAATGAAGGGCACTGAAGACCTTTAATGCATAAAAATGGGGATTTGGATTGCCTTGCAGAAACATTAGACCAATAATAATAACAATTTGAATGGTTTGCTAATAGGACCAGCATAAATAGCATATATTTAGTATTTATTCATCTTCTATGTAAAAACTGTAGTCCTGCTGTCCAGTCCCCACTGCCATAATCCTATAGAAGAATACAGTATAACAGTTTTAAGCAATCCTTTAAAGCAAATTTACTTGAAATATTTAGATATGAGTACGTTGAGTCCAGTTTCTTTTTAACGCTTCAGACACAAACATGGCATGTCAACCAAAACGTCTGAATAAGGGTCAGCTAAATTGTTCCATACTGAAAAATGATATCACAGCACGAGACTTGAAAGAACATTCTATGCTTTCAATCCAAATGCAAAGATGAATGCTACATTCTAGCAATAGCACTACCAATTGATTTGGTGATGAACGTTATTCAAACAGGTAGATTGCATCAATGCAGAAACCCAAGGGTCTTAAATAGTGTGTAAAGAATTCTCTGTAAAACACACATTATGTCTGCTGTACCTTGTCCCACTGGTCCATTGATGGATGTATTCATATTTTAGAGTTTGTTTTGAAGCTCTATGAGGTACATTCCTTCATAACATTTCTATCCAATACTTTATGCTATTATTATAATGTCAGTGCTAGGAATTTGTGTATACAGATACAGGTTTAATGCATACTGTATAATGAAGGTTTTTATTTCAATGGTCCCCATAGTAGTTAGGAGAAGGCGAGTGCTCCAGTAATCTCTGGAATGTACAGTAGATTACAGTACATCTAAAGAAAGAAGACAGCTCATAACTTGAATGTCACATACTGCAAGTAATCCGGTACTATGGAATCTAACTCACGTACTTTAAAGGTCAAATATTTTCATTTCTTCTGCTCATAGTGCAATGAAAGTCACACAGAAAATACAAAAACAGATTTCCATTAAAGTTTTATCTATAGAACTAGTTGGATTCACAAATATTTCAGTCTACTGTAGTTCCACCTATGCTTAATGCGATTTTTGAGAAACCATTAGTACTCCTATAGTGTAGAACTTATACAGTAACAAAACAAAAAATAACAGAACCTGACATTACTATAGTTAAACTATAAAAAGAGCAGTGCCTGAAACAGAAATTAATGCTCTGAGTATGTGTGTGTGTGTGTGTGAGAGATAGTGTGTTGTGTTTATGAGCTGGTACCTGGTCTTAGTTTGCATCAGATAGGGTAGTTTTTTAAAGTCTGTTCATGGTGGCTGCCCTTAGGCCCTATAGACAAGATGGTTATATGTAATCACTGGTTGCTTTAGGTGGGTTAGGCCTCCTGGACTGCCACCAGCATAGATGTGGAGCAAAAGCACCCCAAACTGGAAGAAGAGAAAAACATAGAGTACAGATAACTTGTGGCCAAATAAAAAAAGGGTGATTTCAAAAAATAGGGTGATAGATCCCATTTACCATCATACTTCCTCAAATAAGATACGTTAAATTTATATATATATATATATATATATATATATATATATCTATATATATAATATCAAAACAGGGGGGTCGTGGGAGCACTCTAAAGGCTTTAAAGTATATATATATATATAAGTATAATAAATGCTATTGCATATGTACCCAAATAGGGGTTATTTTGTTACAAAGTTATGATCATAAAATTGATAAGCCACCATACCCCGTCAAGGTAAACCCCGAATGGCGGTCCCTAGCTTCCCCACCCCATACCCCCCCTTTAAACTAGTGGTGATCCTATGCTTTTAAAATTGGGCGTTTGTTTTGGGAATATCTCTCCTTTAAAAGCCTGATTGCTGGCTGGGGAGGATTTAGCCCTCAGTGAAAAAACAGCGTTCAATGGACATTGATTACAGGTAATGCTAGAATGCACATAAAAAATAAAACAAGTTAGGGACCGCCATTCGGGGTTTACCTTGACGTGGTATGGTGGCTTATCAATTTTATGATCATAACTTTGTAACAAAATAACCCCTATTTGGGTACATATGCAATAGCATTTATTATACTAGCACTGCGTATCTTGACAGCGCTATATAAATAAAAATGAAATAAATGATGATGATACTTACATATATATACTTTAAAGCCTTTAGAGTGCTCCCACAACCCCCCTGTTTTGATATTGTGTGTATATAGATATATATATATATATATATATATATATATATATATACACATATACACATATATATATATATATATATATATATATATATATATATATATATATATATATATATATATATATATATATATATATATATATATATATATATATGGCTTTGACTTAGCTTTGATGTTTTACATACTATTAATGCACTGTAGAGAAGTTGTTTGCAAACAGTATGGTATTTTTTCCTTTCTTCTTTTCCATTTGATTCTCACATTTCCCTACTCACTCCAACTCTCATTTTTTCTTTTCATTTATTTAATATTTAAAGAATATCAGAAGCCATGGGGACATGAATGTACACGGCAACAACTAGAAGCAGCTGCACTGTACAGCGTATACCCTTAGTACCTCCATTATTAATTTAAAGTGCTGAGGGTTACATTTCTTTCCTTCAAAAGTGAAGTAATGATCTTGTGCCTATTAATCAGGAGCCTCTAACACCACACATGATCTATATAGCACTAAGGTTACTTTAGTACAACCTAATATGTCTAAGAATCACACTTTTTATGTCCTGTTAGCTCCTGGACATGCTACATTTTACACATGCAACAATGATGGCAGCACATGCATTAAAGGGATACTGTCATGGGAAAAAACATGTTTTTCAAAATGAATCAGTTAATAGTGCTGCTCCAGCAGAATTCTGTACTGAAATCCATTTCCCAAAAGAGCAAACAGATTTTTTTATATTCAATTTTGAAATCTGACATGGGGCTAGACATATTGTCAATTTCCCAGCTGTCCCAAGTCATGTGACTTGTGCTCTGATAAACTTCAATCACTCTTTACTGCTGTACTGCAAGTTGGAGTGATATCACCCCCCTCCCTTTTCCCCCCCAGCAGCCAAATAAAAGAACAATGGGAAGGTAAGCAGATAGCAGCTCCCTAACACAAGATTACAACTGCCTGGTATATCTAAGAACAACACGCAATTGTAAAAACCCATGTCTCACTGAGACTCCTTCAGTTACACTGAGAAGGAAAAACAGCAGCCTGCCAGAAAGCATTTCTCCCCTAAAGTGCTGGCACAAGTCACATGACCAGGGGCAGCTGGGAAATTGACAAAATGTCTAGCCCCATTTCAGATTTCAAAATTGAATATAAAAAAATTTGTTTGCTCTTTTGACAAATGGATTTCAGTGCAGAATTCTGCTGGAGTAGCACTATTAACTGATGCATTTTGAAAAAAGCATGTTTTCTGATGACAGGATCCCTTTAAGTTGTTTAAATTTGTATAGGGAAAGTCTGAGTCAGGAAGGTTTGTGGTCAGTTTACAAGGATCCCAGATTTTGAGTCCTTACAGAAAATTCTTGAGATACAGGGATATACTGTAGAATCAAAAAGGTGATGTTTACAAGACCCCAGTGGGAACCATAAACATTAGCTGTAATATCTATGATTTTCTCTACTGTTTTCAGCTTACCGTACATTTCATCAGTGTTGGGTGACCGTCCCAAACAAGAGAGTAGCTAGAACTCCATGGTCCCCAGGGTCATCTATAACCAGTTACCACCAATACTAATTTATCTCCTTTTATAAGGAACAAAAGAGAAGGCACCTCAGTTCTCATGCAGCAGGTACTTCTTTCCAAATTCTGGTTGAGCTCTGGCTAAAAAAATGTAACTGTTTTTGCACCTTTCCACTTTCTACTTCATATATAAACCATAGTAAATTGCACTGATAGTGATAAAAAGGTGGAAAATTACAGTTTTAATCATAAAAGATGAAGTAAATTAGTTCAACTGCTGCAGAATTCATTCCTTGTTTTATGAAATACTGGCCAGTACCACTGCAGTCCTAAAATGCTCTATATTGTATTCCTTTCCATAATGCTATTACAACATGAATGCCCCTAGGTGATCTAGCAATAGCAGAGAAGCAAATACAAACAGAAATGTACCTAGTAATCCATAACAGCTCAGCTCACATGCTGTAAATTAATCCCCTCCTCTATTACATTGCCAAAATGTCCCTTTCCAATGAATGTTAGATGGTGGGAGACAAATGAAACTCTGACATTAGGAAAACCAACCAAGTGTGCAATTATAGTAATAAACCATGTCAGATTGTATGTGTCTGCTTATTATACACTGTGTTATACACTCTGCAGCCAAGAAGATAAAAAGCGATAGCCCAATGTTAAATATAAACAGCTGGCAGCACTGCAAACTTCATTTGATTTTTGATATGCCTTATATGTTGCAATTTGTACCATATTACAGTCTGCCTTCTGCTCTAAAGAAAGTGCCTGCTGACTGAACTGCAATGCAATCATAAACATCAATTTATAAAGAGGAGCTTCACACCACAGAGGGAGTAATACCTACAAATGTTGCTGCAACCAATACTAAAGAAAAAAGTTATTTCATAATACCAATAACAAAAAAAAATATTTAAATTAATGGTAATTACTACTTTCCAAGTTCTACAGCTCTATACATGTTAAATTTCTACTTTCTGATTTACCTAATTTTGTTTGAGTATGTATGTAGTACTCATACATAATCCTCAAAACGACTAAATGTACTATAGGTGCTTCATTTCTGAGAAGAGAAGGATTAGGAGGTACATGTACAAGGAAGTTTTAGATGCAGCAAGGGGGCACAGTAATAATACCATAATCAGTGTATAACGGCCCCTTTTATTACATAACCCAATTGGAGAACAGGAATGGGCCCAGCTAAGTATGTTTGTTGCAGGTCTAGTCACTTATCAACCAATCAGGAATTAGCATTTGCTGATAACCTGTTTGAAAGCAAACATCTTATTGGTTGGTATGTGTTACTGCAACTTTTGTTCCTTTTATTACATATGGGGGAAACATGTGAGATAATGTAGATTGATGCAACTGCCACCATGTGATAAGTATTTATTCTATTTCATGCATTTCTTAAACTAAAGACTGATTAATAATCAGATTAGGCAGCTGCACTGGGACCTGTGTTGTCATGTAATCTAATGTGGATTTTATAGTTTTTGTATTGTTTTTATACAAACTTTTTCCAACTCTGTAGAACCAGTGGCTGCAGCAAAATAATCCTCAAATAGAATCCCAGTTTATCTGTTTAAATCGGCCTCCATGATCTTTGTCCCTGCAGCTGGAGTTGGAAACAATAAAGGGGATGTAAAGGCAAGAATAAAATCCAATACAAATCTCTACACAGTTGCCGACTGTTCTACAGGGAAACAAACAAAGCTGCTTGAGTTCTGCATGGCTGGGAAGTAAGGTGGCGGCTCCCCCTGCTGTTCATAAGTATGATTATTTCCCTGCAGAGCAGTTAGGAACTGTCTGACAATTCCTTTCCACAGCAGTAAATGAAGGGAGAATTTCACTGCATACAGTCAGGTTTATTATAAAAATGATACACATTTTTTAATAAAAGTATATTAGAGATAGGTTTCTTTTTCATTACAGAAATTAAAAATGTGAAGAGTAATTTGATTAACAACATTTTTGATTGACCATATTTAGAAAGATTCTTATTTTCATGAGATGAAGCTTATATTGAATTTACATTTACACAGAAGTTCCATATTGATGGACCTGTAACACCAAACAATTAAAAGGTTTTAAGGTAATGAAAATATAATGCACTGTTGCCCTGTACTGGTAAAACTAGTGTGTTTATTTTAGAAATGCTACTATAGTTTATATAATATAGTTTATATAAACAAGTTGTGTAGCCATGGGGGCAGCCATTGAAAAAGGAGAAAAGGCACAGGATACAGAGCAGATAACAGATACAATAGGATTCTTCAGATCTTATCTGTTATCTACTGTGTATCCTGCAGGGCAGTAGTACATTATTAGTGATGGGCGAATTTATTCACCAGGCGTGAATTTGTGCCAATTTTGCGCGATTCACGAAACGGCATGAAAATTAGTTGGCGTCAAAAAAAAGGAGGCCGCCGCATTTTCACCAGCGAATGTACACCGGTGTAAAAAAAACAACGCCAGCATCCAAAAACGGACACCGCCGTCAGAAACGGATGCCAGCGTTTCGGGAAATCCGCAAACTTTTCAGCGAATCAAACCGGCGCAAATTCGCCCATCACTATAGATTATATATCATAACTTTTTTGGTGTTAATGACTGAGGTATATGTTCCATGAACCCAAGAAAAAATGGCAGACTTATGTCCGCTCCATTAATGAATGCATTCGCACCCTTTTTACGCTGCTATTTTTAGAGTCGGTAAACCCTTCAATTTACATTCACCATCATTCCTAATTTTACCAAACCAACACTTCCTAACAGCACTGGCCTATGATACAGATTAATTGCTGCAAAATTCAAGTATAAATCAGTTTCTATTTTTACAGCATGCCCAGACCAGTGTATTGCCTACATGAGAGTAGTACCCTGTGAAATACTTTTCCGTAAAGTCTTTGATTTCAGCCTTAGTTTATATTTTATTTTTTACTCATTAATATGGAGCAAGTACATGGTGCTTAATACCCTAGCACTTTAACAAAAAATAATTTACACTGACAGGCAGGAGTGAAACCATGTTTTGTTTATCAGATACTTAACAGCTGCTCAAGGTACCGCAGGCAGATGTTCTGAAATGATATTCAACATTATGCTCAATTTCAGTTTCTACAAAAAGGCATATAATAAAAGATAACTCTTCTTTATTTGAAAATGTAGTTAAAGAAATGCCCTGATAGGATTCTGGATAATGCTTACGCTCACCATTTTTCTAAATATGAAAATGTTTTATTTTGCACCAAATGGCTGAATTGTCGCATAACATTTTGCCTAGTTACCTCTTGTTCATACATATCATCCTTGACTACTGCATTTGGGAATATCTGCTGTTTTTGTTGCAAGGCAGCAATCTGCCTCATTTTAAGTGAGAATTATTTGGTTCTCAAATAGGTCCAATAAAAAAAGAGGGCTGGGGAAATAACTATCAGATGAAAACCAGGCCCAACTTCCCACAGAATAGCTCTTTTAAATAGCGCTAGGGGTTTCTTGGATAATTTTTAAGGTTGAATTAAAGTACAGTGAGAAACTTAAATTCTGTTGGTCTGTGGTACCAAATGCCAATATATTATGTGTCAATAGGACAGGATGCTAAAAACTTTATTTTAGTACATACTCAGCTTATTGATTCCACTTTGTTCCAAGGTGCACCAATGTACATGTTACCTACACATCATATGGCTCCTTCCCCTGTAAAGCCACAAATTATAGCAGGCAGTTTGCAGGAACTGGATATGGCAGCTCTTTTCTCTTAGGACTGGAAGCAGGTGCAGTTTTTGAGCATCAGGGAAAATGTCAGAGAGATGTAAGTGATTGTATACTGCATCTTTATCCTTATGGTTTCGCTGTCCTTTAATGTCATGGAAATAGTTAAGTTGGGTTGAAAAAAGACCACAGTCCATCAAGTTCAACCCTCTTAATAAAACCGATCATACGGTACATACATACACACTCATGTCGACCCCTCCATACACTCAGATAAACTATACAGTATATACCCATATCTATACTATTTGTAGATTTTCGTATCACAGTAGTCTATGATATTATGCTTGTCCAGGAAATCACCCAAGTCACTCTTAAAGTCATTAATAGAATCATCCAGCAGGGCATTCTCCAACCGCACTGTCCTCACTGTGAAAAACCACCTTTGCTGCTTCAAATGAAAAGTTCTGCTCCTCTAATCTGAAGGGGTGCACCCTGGTGCGGTGATCCTTTTAATGGGAAAAAATCCCCTGCTATTTGTCTATAATGCCCTCTTATGTCTTTAGAAGGCAAATAGCATTCATCAGCATTAGTGCCTGGAATACAATGCAGCAGAGAGGAATATACTTCATCCAGTTAAATGCAATTAGGCAAGGAAGCACCAAACTATGAACCAGAGGAAGCAATGGGTGAATTTGCCAGGCGCAAATTCACTGCAAATTTCTGATTTTCGTCGCCGGCGAATACATTCCAAATTGATTGCTGGAAATTCACAAATTTCACGGCGAAACGGGACAAATTCATCCATCACTAACCAGAGGTAAAGACAAGAGGATCTTGAGTTGGACATTGTTAGCAGTAGCAATTAAGAACCATATTTTTATGACTTTTTGTCCGGCAAAAGATTAAAGACCACTGGTACCCATGATGGATTCATTTGTAGTAGGACTGCACAGACAAGAATATAATATTATTGAGCAACTTTTACAGTAAATGGAGATGTGTTCTTGCCAAAGGCCTGATCCAGAGACAAATTTATTTGTTACTGAATAACATCAGTGATTTGATATCCCTGTGGTTTTAAGTGGCGTATGGCATACATTAGACAGATGTGCATAAACTTTTATTCTATTTTGCAATTTGTCTGTTATTATTTTTCTTTAGTAGGCAAAACAAATACACTGTTTGAGGCCCACCTGACAGCTGATCACCGCTCCACACAAAAAGACTTTACATGTTTTTAAACATACACACCCTAACTGCATCAGACACTGATATATCAGTGCTAACAAATTTCATGTTGTGCATTTCCAGTATATTAAAAAAAACAAAGAATGTAATTAGCTGTTGTACGCTCATCAGAGTATAAAGTACAAGCAAGTATGCTAGATGCAAGCTGCTTCTTTTCCAGAGAAAACTCACATTTAGAAATGATCAAAAAGCCATCAAGAATCATAAATATTTTACCAGGCATCTGTATCTAGAACAGCAGTACCAGTTGCTTCTCTTACAGGAGGTTGCCAAATAAAGAAACATAATGCAGCAGTGAAGTATGTAGGAAATAGTTACATAGTTACATAGTTAAATTGGGTTGAAAAAAGACAAAGTCCATCAAGTTCAACCCCTCCAAATGAAAACCCATCATCCATACACACACCCCTCCCTACTTTTAATTAAAATTCTTTATACCCATACCTATACTAACTATAGAGTTTAGTATCACAATAGCCTTGGATATTATGTCTGTCCAAAAAATCATCCAAGCCATTCTTAAAGGCATTAACTGAATCAGCCATCACAACATCACCCGGCAGTGCATTCCACAACCTCACTGTCCTGACTGTGAAGAACCCTCTACGTTGCTTCAAATGAAAGTTCTTTTCTTCTAGTCTAAAGGGGTGGCCTCTGGTACGGTGATCCACTTTATGGGTAAAAAGGTCCCCTGCCATTTGTCTATAATGTCCTCTAATGTACTTGTAAAGTGTAATCATGTCCCCTCGCAAGCGCCTTTTTTCCAGAGAAAACAACCCCAACCTTGACAGTCTACCCTCATAATTTAAGTCTTCCGTCCCTCTAACCAATTTAGTTGCACGTCTCTGCACTCTCTCCAGCTCATTTATATCCCTCTTAAGGACTGGAGTCCAAAACTGAACTGCATACTCCAGATGAGGCCTCACCAAGGACCTATAAAGAGGCATAATTATGTTTTCATCCCTTGAGTTAATGCCCTTTTTTATGCAAGACAGAACTTTATTTGCTTTAGTAGCCACAGAATGACACTGCCCAGAATTAGACAACGTGTTATCTACAAAGACCCCTAGATCCTTTTCATTTAAGGAAACTCCCAACACACTGCCATTTAGTGTATAACTTGCATTTATATTATTTTTGCCAAAGTGCATAACTTTGCATTTATCAACGTTGAACCTCATTTTCCAGTTTGCTGCCCAGTTTTCCAGTTTAGACAGATCACTTTGCAAAGTGGCAGCATCCTGCATGGAACCTATAGTTCTGCACAATTTAGTATCATCTGCAAAAATAGAAACAGTACTTTCAATGCCCACCTCCAGGTCATTAATAAACAAGTTGAAAAGCAAGGGACCTAGTACAGAGCCCTGCGGTACTCCACTAACGACACTGGTCCAATTAGAAAATGTTCCATTTACCACCACTCTTTGTAGTCTATCTTTTAGCCAGTTCTCTATCCAGGTACAAATACTATGTTCCAGGCCAACATTCCTTAATTTAACCAGTAACCTTTTGTGTGGCACTGTATCAAATGCTTTAGCAAAGTCTAAGTAAATCACATCCACTGCCATCCCAGAATCGAGGTCTCTACTTACATTCTCGTAAAAAGAAATTAAGTTAGTCTGGCAAGATCTAATACGCATAAAACCATGCTGGCACAAACTCATAGTATTATGATTTGCTATGAAGTCCAGTATCTTATCCTTTATTAACCCTTCGAAAAGCTTTCCTAATACTGACGTCAGACTAACTGGCCTATAGTTTTGAGGCTGAGAACGGGATCCTTTTTTGAATAGAGGCACCACATTAGCAATTCGCCAGTCTCTCGGCACAATGCCAGATCTCAATGAATCCTGAAAAATTAAGTAAAGAGGTTTGGCAATCACAGAGCTAAGCTCGCTAATTACCCTGGGATGAATACCATCTGGCCCTGGACCTTTGTTAATCTTAACATGTTCAAGTCTCTTTTGAATTTCTTCATGTGTGAACCATGCATCATTAGTTGTATTACTAGAATTGGGAGTGTTAAGAAGGAAACCTTCACTTACTGGTTCTTCATTTGTGTACACAGATGAAAAATACGAGTTCAGAATCTGCGCTTTTATTTTGTTTTCATCAACCAGCTGACCTCCCTCTGATAGTAAGGGTCCCACCCCTTCCTGCTTCATTTTTTTACTATTGACATATTTAAAAAATAATTTTGGATTTTTTTTACTGCTTGCTGCAATATCCTTTTCTATAGCAATTTTAGCTTGCCTTATAGCTTCTTTGCATGATTTATTGGCCTCCTTGTACCTTATAAATGTTTCGGCTGTACCAGATAACTTGAAAGCCTTAAAAGCACGTCTTTTCTTACCCACCTCAACACCAACGCTTCTATTGAACCAAAAAGGTTTTGCTTTGCAACGACGTTCCTTGCTTACAAGTGGAATATACTGACAAGTATACTTATTAAGCAGCATTTTAAAGACTTCCCATTTTTGTTCTGTGTTTAACCCTGTGAAAAGCATTTCCCACTTAATATGTTGCAGAGATGCCCTTATACTGTCAAAGTTTGCACGTCTGAAATTTAGTGTTTTAGTTACTCCCTTATAGAATTGCTTCTGCAACAGAATCTCAAAGGAGACCATGTTATGATCACTATTCCCTAAATGCTCACCCACACAAATGTTAGAGATGAGTTCAGTATTGTTAGTTATTACAAGGTCCAAAAGAGAGTTATTCCTAGTAGGTTCTTGAACGAGCTGGAATAAAAAGTTGTCATTCAGCATATTTACAAACCTACTAGCTTTTTCTGTCTTAGCAACCCCATTACCCCAGTCAATGTCTGGATAATTGAAGTCACCCATAGCAACAACTTGACCCAGCTGTGAAGCCGCTTGTATCTGCAAGAGTAGCTCGGCTTCATACTCGACACTTATACGAGGTGGTTTATAGCATACACCAATGATAATTCTTTTTGATACCTTTTGCCCAGTCCAAATCTCTACCCAGAGTGATTCTACACCCTCACCAGTGCCAGCTATTTTTATTTCTTTAGCGCATGGTTTTAATTCAGGCTTTACATACAAACACACTCCTCCACCCTTTTTAATCCCTCTATCCCTCCTAAAAAGGGTGTAACCATTTAAATTCACAATCCAGTCACATGTTTCATCCCACCAGGTCTCAGTGATACCAATTATATCATAATTTTTAGAGCATGCAATTAATTCTAGGTCTCCCATTTTACCTGACAAACTCCGTGCATTTGCCAGCATACAGCGGAGGTTATTACTTTTACTTTTGAAATGTGCATTACTTGGTAAAGAATTATACGTTAAGTTAGTATTATTCTGTTTTCCTTGTAACAGAGGGACCTCCTTAGCTGGTAAACTGTATGCCCCCCTCACTCCTCCCCCATGACCCCTTACTAACCCCACTGCCCCGTCTACACTAGCTTCCCCATAATCCTTTCTCTCACCCACCCCCCCCTTGCCTAGTTTAAACACTCCTCCAACCTCTTAGCCATTCTTTCCCCTAGCACCGCGGACCCCCTTCCATTGAGGTGCAAACCGTCACGGCTGTATAAGTTGTACCCCAACGAAAAGTCAGCCCAGTGCTCTATGAACCCAAACCCTTCCTTCCTGCACCAAGACTTTAGCCACGCATTAAGCTCCCTAAGCTCCCGCTGTTTTCCTAAACTTGCACGTGGCACAGGCAAAATTTCAGAAAAGATTACATTGGAAGACCTTTCCTTGATCTTAGAGCCTAGATCCCTGAAATCATTCTTTAAGGTCTTCCATCTACCATTTATTTTGTCATTAGTACCGATATGTACTAAGACAGCTGGGTCGTGCCCAGCCCCACCCAATAATTTGTCTATCCGATCAACCACATGCCGAACCCTGGCACCAGGTAGACAGCAAACTGTTCGGTTGTAGCGATCCGGACGACAAATTACCCTATCCACTTTCCTAATAATTGAGTCCCCTACAACCACAATCTGCTTAGGCCTGACTCTACTCTCCCCCCCACCACTACTAGAGAAACTGGTCTCCCGGCTGTTAGAGAGATCAGCCCCATCTAGAATTGCCAATCCAGAGTTCATACTCCCATCATCTTCACACAATCTGGCAAATTTGTTGCGATGTATAATCTCCGGATCAGCCTCCATTTTCCTTTTGCCCACCTTAGATTTTCTAACTGTCACCCAGCTAGCTGCCTCAACATCCTGCTGCTGTTCTGTTCCCCCCAAACTATCTGACCCCGCTAGGTCCTGCTCAGTGAGCAAAAGACTCCTTTCAAGATTGTCAATCGACCGCAGTGTTGCAATTTGTTGCTCTAGTGCTCTAACTTGAGCCTCCAAAGTGGCAATTTGCTCACAACCACCACAGAGGTAAGCATTTTGGATCTCTTGTTCCAAATCTGCATACATATGGCAGACTGTGCACTGAGTCAGACCTTCAATCTTGCTAGCACTCATTATCCCAGTTACAGATCAAAACAGGAAAAAATATGAAAATATATAAAATAAAAATGAGGGTTTAGAACAAAACTTTTGACCTAGTTTGAACCTCCTTTAGTTTTCAACTCCGGTGTTTGTAACTCCACTTACAGATCCCCCACTTAACTCCGGTGTTTGTAACTCCACTTACAGATCCCCCACTTAACTCCGGTGTTTGTAACTCCACTTACAGATCCCCCACTTAACGAGCAAACACTTAAGAGAAGCTAACACTAGAGCAAGCTCCACTGGAGTCCCAGGGGTTCTATTTATACAGTCTGTTCAGGTGCAACTAATCAAACCCCACCCCCTCAAACGGAGGGAAAACTGCAAAGTAAAGCAGGTTGTGACAAACTTGCTGTAAGCACACTAGCACACCAAACTTTGCTGTTTAGCACCCAAGACAGAAAAAAAAAAAACCTTTTAAAAAAAAAAAATTAAACCACAGTAGTTAAATATAAACCTTAATATAAAAAAGCAGTTAAGAAATACTTATCCTTTTCAGATGATTTGTTTGCTTTAAGTTGCTTTAAACCTGTCAGCAGCCTGATTCAAACAGACTCACTGGAGTCCCAGGGGTTCTATTTATACAGTCTGTTCAGGTGCAACTAATCAAACCCCACCCCCTCAAACGGAGGGAAAACTGCAAAGTAAAGCAGGTTGTGACAAACTTGCTGTAAGCACACTAGCACACCAAACTTTGCTGTTTAGCACCCAAGACAGAAAAAAAAAAAACCTTTAAAAAAAAAAAAATTAAACCACAGTAGTTAAATATAAACCTTAATATAAAAAAGCAGTTAAGAAATACTTATCCTTTTCAGATGATTTGTTTGCTTTAAGTTGCTTTAAACCTGTCAGCAGCCTGATTCAAACAGACTCACTGGAGTCCCAGGGGTTCTATTTATACAGTCTGTTCAGGTGCAACTAATCAAACCCCACCCCCTCAAACGGAGGGAAAACTGCAAAGTAAAGCAGGTTGTGACAAACTTGCTGTAAGCACACTAGCACACTAGCACACCAAACTTTGCTGTTTAGCACCCAAGACAGAAAAAAAAAACCTTTTAAAAAAAAAAAATTAAACCACAGTAGTTAAATATAAACCTTAATATAAAAAAGCAGTTAAGAAATACTTATCCTTTTCAGATGATTTGTTTGCTTTAAGTTGCTTTAAACCTGTCAGCAGCCTGATTCATCTGTTTCATAACAATTATATCTCATGTTCCAGTACTAAAACTGACATAAAGACATAAAAGAGTAGAGATCACCACAGTCCTCTAGAGTGAAATACCACCTCTCTCCATTCATTACACGTTCGCCCTTTGATAAATACGCCTTTAAAAATCCCATAGAAATTAAAGGAGAGAAATGGTATTTCACTCTAGTGGTCTGTGGTCATCTCTAACTTTACTCTTTGATAAATATACCCTAAGGAATCACATGACTCTTTGTGGCAGATTTACTAAAGGGTGAATTGTCACCAGCGACCACTTTGCCAGGTGCAAATTCATTACAACTATACTAATTCACTAAAATGCGAAGTTGCACCGAACACTGGCGACTTTTCACTAGCGATACTTCTTCAGTGCGAGCATTTCATAGCGAAGATTCTCTAGCATTCGTTTATGCCTAGCAAAAAGTCACCAGTGATCTTACGCTTAGATAAATTTGCATAGGGCGGGTACATTAAAGTTGTATGGACGTCTTTATTAAAGATGTTGGTGCACATGCTTGAAGTGGCCATTTTTTATTAAAAATGCCCAAGGAACCAAAATAAAGACAAGATCGTATAATGCCATAGACATGAGCCCACTGTAAAATTAATGTTCCATGGCATTCAAATGTCTGGGGAAATATATTAACCCAAAAAAGTTTAAGTTTAAAGGACTTTTGCAGGCAATCCAGGATAAAAAAAAAAAAAAAAAAAAAAGGAAAAGGTTGACAAAGTTTTTTCAACTTTAATGCATTTTCAGCAGACAGGGTATGATGTAATTGACATAAGATTGAGGAAGCTCTACCTTCATTTTAACTCTGGCAAAAGAGGTAAAATCAGCATTTTAGTGAATTTGCGGAGCAACGACCATTCGTCTGAGTGAAAAGTCGCCTGCCAATAGAGTACGAATGAACGCTAGTGAAGGTCTCTTTTGCTAGTGAATTGTCATCTGCGCCTGTTAGTGAATTGTCAATGTCCCTGCAGATTGGATTTCTGGCAAATTGTCGCTAGTCTTAGCCACTCTTAAAGAGAATATCCAGTAACACACTGCTTCTCAACAAATCTCTTTCATCTCAGTACATCCAAACATCAAGTACACTATTTCTTATAGACCACAAAGCAAAAAGAAATGTAAAAGCAAAGTATTTACCATTGTGAAGTGTTCCAAAGCTGTCATATGACAATATTTTAAGAGCCTTGTGTGGAGCCTCTGGTTAGTCAAAGGTTGCATATTTTAAATTTTCTTATAGGCAACAGAAAAATACAGTACCTTTTAATTAAATAGAGAGAGCCTTCAGCATACACCCTACTGCAAATTTCATGTTGGGTCACTTATCATTTGGTGACCTCCACTATGGACAATGAGGCAGCAGAAGGTCATTTAGCTACCTGCCAGCCATCCCTGTTCACAACCATACTGTCCTAGTTAATGGTTTCTTGAACACATGCTGTATGTATGTATGAGGTTAAGGCAAAATTAAATATCAATATGAGAATGCATGCAATGCAATAGTAAAAAGCAGGGAGTACATCAAATTTCTCAATACTGTACTGAGAAATGGTAGAAAATATTTTATCAATGCACAGAATGCAAGATTCAGTTGAATTCCAGTACTTTTGCAATATTTGACCTAATCCATTAGTATTCAGTCATGTAGGGCTCAAAGTTATAATGCAGAAGAAGCAGTTAATTGTGATTACATATGAATATGTATATTAGTTGTTGGATTCAGTCCAATATTTCAGGATTATTGGATTCGCTGAATCCTTAATTAATGCTGCACATTTTCTCCTAACCTGACCCTGAGCTCTTTCTAAAAGTCAAGACAGCCATCTTTGAGCCCTCGTAATATACTGTGACACTAACAGATGCCTTGTAAAAAATCACAAGGAAAAGGCTCAAAGCATCACCACCGCAGCAGCAAATCAGTGAACCTGGGAACCATCTCCAGAGATTTCCACACAGAATACAAGCATCTGACAATACAGACTTAATTGATAAATGTGACACTCAGACACACTCTATTTCGCATTGAATTTAAAGCTGAGCTTTGGGCATTGTCTTCACTAGAGGCATCAATAATGCCTGCTCCATCTGCAAGTCAAGGTGCTCTCAAACTCTCAACGCGCAGCATAAAAATTGCAAAACAAGGCAAAACGTTAATGCTGCTGTTAGGACAGAAAGTGGTGGGATGGGGAAAACTCAAGTCAATATTTTAATAAGGTGCTGGTTTTCAGAACCAGCATGAGCTTTAACAATGACAGGGTGTTTCATGCTACATTTTATCTGTATTATGTCTCATGCCTAAATATCATTGTGTTTTTTTGTTGATCTGTATTGTGTCTCAAGCACAATATACCGTTGTGGCTATATCACCATCCTTCATGGTATAGACAAATTTGAAAACATATCCAAAACATATCAACTTATTTTTTATGAATTGCGTATGTCACTCGGAGATAATCCCAGAAGAAAAGCTTTCAGCAATGACAAAATGAAGATGAATACACCATTGTTTTTCATAAGATATGAAGAGACTACTGTTCTACAATCTGTAAGAAACAATTTAGATGTAAACAGCTTTTTCTTAGGATAGGGGTAGAGAAATGAACCTATTTTGGGTTAAGATGAAACATCCAGTAGTTAATAATATGCAGTTGATAAAGTAATAATGTGCACTAAAGTATACTGACTGTGGAAAGCTCATTTTAGTACTATTTATGCTCAGGTAGGTATAAAGAGATTTCTTATATTTCAAGTCTTTTAGTAAATGCACATAATACACACACTGAGATAAGTATCTTTAGAAAATAATACCATTTTTATATGGTTTTCATCAGACTCCTCCTGGCGAGTTATAGACAATGATGGTATTATTCTATAATAAGTGCTCCTGGAGGAGAATAAAAATTATAAAATTAAAGTTAGATGCTTTGATGATGCTGCCTACAAAGAATAGTTGTAAATATTTGTAACACATTTATAATACAATGAAGTGAACCAATAAAATCAACCAATTTTTCAAGTTTTAAATCCACATTGCAGTTCACCAAAGACCTAGCGTCACTGATGAATAGCTGCGAATTCTAGAGGCTTCTATAATCAAAGAACAAACAAGTGGAAATATGATGAGGTACAGATGAAGCCACTTGGATTTGTGAGTTAAATGCGTCATGACTCAGGGGTAATTGAAGAAACTGTGTTATCTTAAGTCATCTTAACTCATTTAATGCATTTAACCTTTTCATTAGCATACCAAAGCTCCATTGTTCACAATGGTGAATGTTTTAATTAGATGGGATGTTGTGACGCAGTTTTCTGTGTTAAATGAGATAAATGGGATATCTGTGTTTAGTTATTCTGTGTCAAACAGACAAACCAAAGTGGCTGCATCTGTATGAGACCTGCACCACTACCTGTCACTAGTATTGCTGATGCTATTCTCAACACAATAAAGTAAAACATGTACTTAGCCTTGAAATATTGTGTGGGGCACCTAGTAATATTAAAGCTACACATATACATAATAAAACACTTAGGGGCAGATCTTTTAAGAGTCGAATTGTAAATCTGAATTTTTGATTTTTTTTTGTCAAAATTTGAATTGTGAATAATCCAAACTCAATTCAAATTTTAATTCAAATTAGAAAATTGAGATTTATCAAACCTTCACCCTTGGAAAAATTTGGATTTTACTATTTGCCACCTAAAACCTGCCGAGTTCATGTATAAGTAGATGGGAGAGGTTCAGTGACCCATTTGAACATGTTTATAGCCTTCCTGACATTCAAGTTTTTTTCGGAGAAAAAACTCAATTCGAGTTAAGTCAAATGCAATTTGAGTTTTCAGGTCTGTAATATTAATTTGAGTTTTAGATATTTGATTTTTTTTTTTATTGAATAACCTCCCAATCAAATTTTGAGTATATTCCAATTTATGAGAGTTAAAAAGAAGTTTAAAAAAAAGAATTCAAAATTCAACCTTTCATAAATGGACCTCCGAAGGTTTGCTTAAACTTTTTCTCATAATGTCTGGAAATCAGTTTCATGACCCACAAACTTGTAACCGCCATGCAAAAAGTAGTTGCCAATGAGAAACTTGTGAGGCACGGTATCTTCAACCTCTCTTAATTTTTTAGAATTGAAAGTCCTGGATTATGGGCTAAAATTCTGTCCTTCTGAGGGGTCAAATTTATTTGACCTCCATTTGGATATCAAGACGTATGACTATGAAGATTTTCATTCATCCAGGTCATGGTATATTTACTATAGGTCAATCTAAAAACAACTGGACTTGCTGAGTAATCAATGAAGACGTTTCACTACTCATCCGAGCAGCTTCTTCAGTTCAACTGACTGGTGTGGGAAGTTTTCGTCATATAAACTCTTCCACTAATCCATTTACAATGGCACATTGTAACTCTTCAAAGAGGTGACATCTGAAGAAATTCACAGAGGTGTTGATTCTGTGTAGTTGTGATAGGATTATCCAATGTATCATGCAACTCCTAGAAAGAGGTGTTACTTGTGCATGAATGGATGTGTGCATGAATGGATGTGTGAAGTGTTCTGAATCTGCCAACACCTCTGTGAATTTCTTCAGATGTCACCTCTTTGAAGAGTTACAATGTGCCATTGTGATTGGATTAGTGGAAGAGTTTATATGACGAGAACTTCCCACACCAGTCAGTTGAACTGAAGAAGCTGCTCGGATGAGTAGTGAAACGTCTTCATTGATTACTCAGCAAGTCCACTTGTTTTTTTTTTTTTAGATTGACCTATACTAGATATCTATGAAAAGACATTTTTTGGAGTAGAGTGGTCTGGCCACACAGGATCCCAAAATGGAGTAAGGAATAACATCTGGATAACTGATCTGGAAGGGGAGGGAGGAAGATTTGACTTCCTTTGTGAAATGAGTTTAACATGTTCCAAAACATCTTTGATCTTTTAATATCTAGAGATTTTTGGGGAAAATGGTAAACTCAATACACTTACATATTTTAAATCTGTGAATGTTAACTCCTATCTGTATCCTAAAAGCATGCATCCCTCCCATTGTATTAATAATATTCCCTTTGAGAAATTATTATGGCTGAGGAGGAACTGTAGTACAGTGGCAGATTTTGAGCAGAGGACCTTGCTATCAAGTTTGATAACAAAGGTTATGATCCATCTGTAGTTCATGTTGCTATGGTCAAAGCTACAAAGAGATCAAGAAGCTCCCTCTTATGACAGAGTATGGCACACACAGGGAGCATAGGGCAGGAGTAATAGGGCAGGCAGAGTATGGCACATACAGGGAGCATAGGGCAGTCTGAGTATGGCACACACAAGGGGCATAGGGCAGGCAGAGTATGGCACACACAAGGAGCATAGAGCAGGCAGAGTATGGCATACACTCAGGGAGCATAGGGAAGGCAGAGTATGGCACACACAGGGAGCATAGGGCAGACAGATTATATCCCACACAAGGCGTATAAGGCAGGCAGAGCATGTCACACACAGGGAGAATAGGGCAAGCAGAGCATGGCACACACAAGGAGCATAGGGCAGGCAGAGTATGGCACACACAAGGAGTATAGGGCAGGCAGAGTATGGCATAGACTCAGGGAGTATAGGGAGGGCAGAGTATGGCACACACAGGGAGCATAGGGCAGGCAGAGTATGGCACACACAAGGAGCATAGGGCAGGCAGAGTATGGCACACACAAGGAGCATAGAGCAGGCAGAGTATGGCATACACTCAGGGAGCATAGGAAAGGCAGAGTATGGCACATACAGGGAGCATAGGGCAGGCAAAGTATATCCCACACAAGGAGTATAAGGCAGGCAGAGCATGTCCCACACAGGGAGAATAGGGCAAGCAGAGCATGGCACACACAAATTATGACACACACACAGGGAGCAGAGGGCAGACCGTGGATGGAAGACATTAGGAGCATAGGGAAGGCAGAGTATAGCACACACAGGGAGCATAATGTAGGTAGAGTATAGCACTCACAGGGAACATAGGGCAGGCAGAATACAGCAGGAGACAGGGAAACCTATCAGGACTCTAAGCTCATACTGTGCTACATACAGTGACACAGTGCTGGTGCACCTCTTGCAGAGGTGTGAACAGGTGAGCAATGTAGGCACTTTCAGTCTGGGTCTGAGGTATAAACAGTACAGGGCTTTAGGGGTATGAACAATAGAGGTGTTACAGGTGTGAGCAATGGATGTGGGATTACAGGTGTGAACAATGCAGAATTTTACAGTCTGAATGTGAGGTGTAAACAATGCAGGGGTAAGTTAATTTCTGTACTGATACCTTTTGATTTAAGGTAAGGAATCACAGCAAGCAGACTTTCATGTGAGGGACCACACAAGGGGGGTCGATGGCTGCATCCGCCAGTTGGACAACCCTGTCCTAAAGAATTAAAGATTTTGTTATCTGTCCTACCAAGGGTGTCATATATATGGCAAAATGTACAATACATGCCAATACCAGCATGCCAATACCAACAGGTCTTTCAAAAAACATATTTTAGAACATATTAATGGGATCATAAATGTTAGAAAGCTGATTAAGAAAAAAAAATGTTTAATAAATTTGCAGCAACATTTCTTTCAGGAACACAATTGTGATCCAAGTTTTTTGCTGTTTCAGGGAATAGAATTGGTGTATAACACTATGGGGCAGATTTATCAAGGGTCGATTTTCGAGGGTTAAAAAACGAATTCGACCCTCAAAGTAAAATCCTTCTAATTCGAATATCGAATTCGAAGGATTTCAGCGCAAAAGTTTTGATTGACCGATCGAATAAAAAACGTTTGAATAAAGAAATCCTACAATCTACAATGTCCCCATAGGCTAACATTCAATTTGGTAACTTTTATTTGGCGAAGTATTGAGTCGAAGGATTTTTTAAAGAGACAGTACTTCGATTATTGAATGGTCGAACGATTTTTACTTTGAATCGTTCAAATCATTCAATTCAATTGAATTCGATCGAATTTGACCAATTCGATGGTCAAAGTACCCAAAAAATTACTTCGAAATTCGAAAATTTTTGCATTCAAACTATTCACTTGAGCTTAGTAAATCTGCCCATGTTAAAGAGAGATGGAGATCTGAGAATTTTGCAAAGGGAACAATACTGTATTTTTGAGTGTGGTACAAAGTTTACCTATAGGTTTAAAGTGGCCATAGAATTGGCACCTTTTTTAAAGAACTAAAGGAAAATATACGTTTTTTGAGAAATCAATTGTTTTTATAATTGTGTATGTATATTTAAGATGTGTATTAAAAATCTTCCAATAGGCAAAGAGTTAATTGTTCACCTTTAAGAACTAAATGGATTAATATTTAGGGGCAGATTTATCAAAGGTCAAAGTGAAAATTTGACTTTAAAAAAATTTGAATTTCAAGCTAATTTTTGTGTCCACTTTGGAATAGTCCAAATTCGATTCAAATTTGAAAAAAAATATTTAAATTTCAAATTTCAAAATGTAATCATATACTGTCTCTTTAGAAATTCGACTTCCACCATTTGCCATCTAAAACCTTCTGAATTGCTGTTTTAGCCTATGGGGGACCTTCTAGAGCGTATTTGGAGTCAATTGGTCAAAAGGTTTTTTTGGAAAAATGGGATTCAAATGTGCTATTACTGCGATTTGTACACTTCAAATACAGACATATTCGATTGAAAACAGACCTATTTGACTAAAAAAAACTTTTGATCTAATTTCGGTTGGTCTTTTTGAATTAGAATTTTTAAGTTTTTCAAATTCGAAATTCGACCCTTGATAAATCTGCCCCTTAAAGGAGAGACAAAAAACGAAACTACCTACACTATGTTCTCCATCAGGCCCCCTCCTGAAATGCTGCAATATAAACTCTGAAATCAGTGCTGATTCTGTGTACAAGTGTTCGGTAGTTTCGCCCCTTATAACAGTTTGGCGCTGCCATTTTTCAATCTCTTCCACCGTGCGATCCGTCGTTAATGCGCATGCACCTCCTTCGTGACCCCCATGATGTAATCACTCGCGCATTCAGACTGCAAACAAGGAGCCACACTAGACCTCGGTCAAACAGACCCGATCGTTGGCTGCCTTTTTTAAAGCTCCCCGCCTCAGGTCCTGCGCTCGCTAACTTACAGACTGTAAATTAAAAACAGAGCGAGTGCAGGAGCTTCAAAGTTTCCCCTAGTTTCCTGGTAACGGGGAAGCTGCATCGGCTATTGGAACATGAATTAATGAGTCGGGGGCAGAGAGGTCAGCAATGACAAACGGCTGAGTCACGTGACTGCATCTTCAGCAGAAACAAGGGTATGCTTTTTCATACATGTCTAAACTTTTTAAAAAATTGATTGCAGCAAAAAGAAAAAAACTAATGAGGGAATGCTTGCTGGTAATTATATATACTATACATTGGCAACACTTAGAGCTAAAGTAGTTTTTTGGCTTTCCTTCTTCTTTAAAGTGTTGTATTGGTGTAATACCCCTTGACCTCCTGAGGAAGCACTATTGAGCACGAAACATGTTGAGGCGATTTAGTATATGAGTGGAAGCAACTGGAAATTGGATGACTTCTTGGACAAGCATAATATTCAAAGTTACAGTGATTTCAAGCATTGTCATAGTTACTGGGGGTGTGCACCCCCTTGGGGCACAATCGCTTCTCATTGTGGGTGAAACAGTACATATGTACAGAGGAGATTAGGCACACTTACTGAGGGAAAGGGTTCCAGCAAATCCTGCATCTGGGCAACCATAGTTAAGCAACTGATCTCAAGAGCTACTATTTCGTTTACATTGTAATTTAAGAATGTGTATATATATTTTTATTTACAGTATGTGAGTGTATTGTTAGGGTTGCATAAGAATATATCTATATCTATCTCTATCTATTGTATAGTATCAATGGTATCTATATCTATCTACTATGATAATGGGTTGAGTGTATTTATCCCTCACTTAATGTTTTAAACATTTTTGGTGAGCAGAACTTTCCCTTATTTGTTATAATTTCAACAGGAACAGTGGCCAGCTCCTTGGTTCGGAGTTTTACCTTTAAAAACAGCAGAAAGTACAGTAAGTTGCAGGTAAAACGTGTATACTGTATACTGAAGGAACAGAATTCTTAATGCATCAGATGAAGTTAAGTGTAGGACTGGCCATACAGGGATGACTTTGACATAGTTGGCCATCTTAAATATATTGCAATATATGGACAATCCCTGTTTTGTTTAAAGGGTAAGGCATTTTTAGTAGCTTAAGGCACAAAATATCTCAAAGTCTCAATTATATTTATAATGGGTTGAGTTATTTGTCTCTATCTATCTATCTATCTATCTATCTATCTATCTATCTATCTATCTATCCACATACTGTGGATATATAAACATCCAAGAATTTCACAAAAGCAGTAAATCACAAATGTAGTTTAATTCAACAGCTGAGGCGCAGCAGGAAGGACAATGACCAACATTATACCTTCAATAACAGCGAGCATTGGCAAAGTTAAGACGTAACTGATCACTTCTCCCCATGCCCTAAAGAAAACAAGCAAGCCTACAGTTTTCATAAATATTATACAATTAGATTTTAGGTTAATGTAGAAAATGCTAAATTTGCTAAATAGCCAAGAAGAAGCTTTTATAAGCATATTCATTTAGTAACGTCAGAGCCGTCTGCAGATATAAGAAGGAAATTATCTGGAAATAACAAAGCAAACTAACCATACATAAATGGAATAGTTTAGCAATGTATTATACTTTGTATTTCTCCACCTAAGGGACATAAATAACATATTTCATACATCCCCACAGGCTTCCAATAAAACAGTGGTACCAGTATATCAGATGTCAAATGTAGATTTATACACTGAGTGACAAGACATTTAAGAATTTATGTGCTAAGCAGCCCATGTAGGGCAGAAAATGCAGACTTCAATGTTTTTGCATAACTAGTTGCTCTATACTCTGTGCCAAACATAATAGCTACTTATTGTATTATCAAATACCCACAAGAGAGAGGGAAAAAAAAGGCCCATGGAAATAGACAAATTTTCTACCTTTATTTTCAATAGAGAAATCTCATTAAAATACAGGTATGGGATCCATTATCTGGAAACCCGTTATCCAGAAAGCTCAGAATTACGGAAGGGCTGTCTCCCATAGACTCCATTTTATCCAAATAATAAAAATTTTTAAAACGGATTTCCTTTTTCTCTGTAATAATAAAACAGTAGCTTGTACTTTATCCCAACTACAATATAATTAATCTTTATTAGAGGCAAAAGCCTATTGTTATGTAATGTTTACATGATTTTCTAGTAGACTTAAGGTATGAAGATCCAAATTACAGAAAGATCGCTTATCCGGGTCCCGAGCATTATGGATAACAGGTCCCATACCTGTACTACTAAAAATGTGATTTCTTCCTCTGCATCATAGTTTGCCTTCTGTTGTCTCATACACAGTGGAACTCAACCTGGCTTGGTATTTCTCTTCTATGAAAGATTTTCGATATCTTTAATTTTATACAGTGTTATTTATTTTTTTAAGGTGGAGGTTTATTTTCAGGCATATGCAATCAGCGCCTTTCCAGTTATGGCTGATTTATAGGTCTCAATTGCTGCCTAGGGATGCTGGGGGAGTTTAGTTCAGGGTCTATTAAATAAGGTAGAGTTGAAAAAATATGTGTTTCTTTATTATGTCTGAGTTCTTTACAGAAGGGCTTACTGAACTTGTTCAATAGCTATGACGGAATCTATTCTAGTATATGCTAGATTAGAACATCTCTAATGTGTATTAGTTGTGTTAGACAATTAACCTAATTTAATCGCTGGTACTGGTAGCTGCACAGCACAGAAAATGCTGTAGTTGATGCTATATATAATGGCAATTCTTTTTCAATATTTTTAAGCTCTATATTCCCTTATTGTTTTATACTGTTTCCATTAAAATGTATCTGCTGTTTTGCAAGAGAATTACAGAATAGCAACAGACACATATTTGTATATGTATATAACAGCAGAAATTTGTATTCAATTGAAAAAAAAATGAATTTCAGCATGCAAAAACAGCAGTCATCTATGTGCATTTTTTTCACTTTAATGATGCTTTACAGTATATGTGACATACTGTTATGTTTTGGGTAGCCGAGGATGAGTAGAGTATAACAGTGCTTTATTAGCAGAGTTATGCAGGCATTACACAACAGTAAGCGTTCACTTTCACTTTTAAGCTGTATGAAGTATGCATAGTAGAAGTCTGGGCACAGTGACATCTACAGGCCATTTGTATAAACACCACATATTCCTCCTATAGTAGGAAAGCATTTGGGGAAATGTAATAAACAACAACAATGCATCTTAAAGCAATAATATACATTATTCACATCACATAGTCCTGGGTCCATGCAGGTAGTTTTCTGATTCTCTCAGTGCTCCTTATAGGTTCACTTTCTTCAGGCCTATTGCAGTATTCCTGGTTTCTTAATTCTAACTAAAGATCCAGGCTGAAAGTGAATTTTTCTTGCACCACATTTTCTGTCAGTATAAGCCTTGCATTTGGCTTGTTGACGTTTCACAATGTCAGCAGTAGATGATTTTGTAGGCACCGTATTTTGTGGAAGTTTGATGTCGGCAACATGTAACTTAGTGCGCATCTGTCTGCCATGTAATAATTCAGCAGGAGATAATTGGGTTGTTGCATGGCACGTTCCTCTGTAGTTATGTAGGAACTCTGTTGTAAATACTTTTCAAGATTTCCCAGTAAGATTTGCTGTCTGTAGTGCTTCTTTCAGACTTCTGTTGAATCGCTCGATTTCTCCATTTGCTTGTGGGTAATACACTGAAGATTTCCTATGCACAATACTCATCTCTCTCAGAAAGGATTCAAACTCATATGAGACAAACAGTGGTCCGTTGTCTGATATTAACTCCTTTGGATTACCATCTCTGCTGAAGACTGTAGACAGAAATGTTATTACTGTAGCTGATATTATATGAGAAACAAATGCAATTTCTGTCCATTTACTGTAGTAGTCCATCAAGGTTATAGCACATCTGCAGTCTATAGGAGCATCTGCAAAAGGACCGACAATATCAATAGCAAGTTTTTCCCATCAGGAAATGGTACTGGTTTTACATCTGGTCTCAACTTAACTTTGTGTACAAAGTTCTTTGCACAACCCAGTGAAGTGTTGCTTTGTGGTGAAATTTTAGACACTGGCTGTGTGACAGGCACTGGTGCTGTAGGAATGAGACCATCAACTAATTGTAGGTTTAATGCAGAAAAGAGATTCCTTCCAAGTATAGCAGTACCTTTATTGACAATGTAAAAGTCACATTTTGCAGTATTTGATTCAAATTGTACAGTCACTGGCTAGCGACCAAGCACAGGGATTGGATGAAACTGACCAGTTTCAGGGCAGGTGCAACAAGCGGATCTTTTGCAAAGTCTTTCAAGAAAATATCCTTTGGTAGTATAGAAACAGCTAAACCTGTATCAAGCATCAGGTTAATGGAGTGTCCCTTGTCAGCAGTAGCAGTACTGACACTGACAGTGAATATAAACTTGTCTGGAATAAATGTATCAGCTTTATCCACACTTAATACTGTGACATTTGTAGTAGTGACTTCATGAACGTCTTTAGCAGAACTACGGCAGATCTTAGCAAAATTTCCTACTTTTGTGCATTTGCGGCACTGTACAGCTTTTGCAGGACATGTAACATGATTTGCAGTGTGTTGTGCTCTCTAATGCAAGGTGAGTTTGTTTTTTCATCTGTTAGATTCCCAAACTCGCAGGTAACAACCAGCTCTCTCAAAGCTGCTACAAATTGTTCTGTGGATTCACCATTATGTTGTCCACATTGGCGGAATTTAAATCTTTCAGGAACCACCTTTACTCTTGGCATGAAAAAGTTCTTTATAGCAGTAACAGCAGTTTCATATGTATCATCAGGTAATGGTAATGTATAGAATATACGCTGTCCCTCTGCTCCCAGGCAGTGAATAAGTAAAGCACGCTTTCTAGCAGCAGAAATCTCCCCTTGGTCAGCAGCTATAATGTAATTTTCAAACATACGGATCCAAGCAGTAAAAGGTATTGTAGGCTCTCCAGGGTTTGGAAGAAAAGGTGCAGGCTGTAGCAGAGGTAGAAGAGACATCCTGTCACCATTTGTTATGTTTTGGGTAGCCGAGGATGAGTAGAGTATAACAGTGCTTTATTAGCAGGCTCATGCAGGCATTACACAACTTTCACTTTTAAGCTGTATGAAGTATGCACAGTATAAGTCTGGGCATAGTGACATCTACAGGCCATTTGTATAAACACCACACATACACTAAGGGGCAGATTTATCAAGGGTCGAATTGAAAATTCTAATGTTTAATTAGAATTAATTTGAATTTCGAGTTTATTTTAGTGTAATTCGACTAGGGAATAGTCCAAATTCTATTCAAGTTTAAAAAAAATAAATAAATTTGAATACACTGTCCCTTTAAGAATTTGAATTAGACTATTTTCCATCTAAAACCTGCCGCATTGGGGTTTTAGCCTATAGGGGATCTCCTGGAGTCGTTTGGTGGACTTTTGAAAATCTAATTTTTTTTAAAAAAAAAATCAAATTTGATGGAATTCTGTTGGAGTTTGCAGGTCGATCCTATTCACCCGAATGTAAAAATTTGATATTTTTTTTTTTTTCAAATTTTGAGTTTATGGGAGTTTTTAGAAACTCCCATAAACTCCAAATTCGACCCTTGATAAATCTGCCCCGATATGTTTGGCAAATACTCTATTTCAAAATTATCTCCATAAATTCTATAGTATTTAGAGCATAATATCTGCGTCTGTATAATAATGTCTCAAAATATAACCCTGCCAAAAAAAGTGCAAGAGTCTATGAAAACATAGAATACGCTTCAATGTGACCTAGTCTCAATTTTCCACTAAAACTAAATCACTGCACCAACACATTGTCAAGCTACAGCATGCTGAAACTGCAGGTTTTTCTCCCCTAAAATTTGAAGAGAGAGATCTTATTATCTGAATTTTAGAGTCATCATAGCAGCCAAATATTCTGTGACTGATTGCCAAGAGAATGAAACTTTTGAAGGGAATTTTAGTAATTAAGTGCCAGAAATAGAGAAGGTTCCATTGCGTGAACACAGGGAAATAAGACAGTAACACTCCACAATGACTAATGCTCCTGTCATTATTAAAAAAAAAAAACAAGGTTAACTTGCTAGTCTGCTATCAATACTGGGAGTCAGTCCTAGCAATGAGCTATCAAAAATACAGTTTATCATACACATTAATCAACATTTGCAGTAACAGTATACATAAATACTTATATCCAGAAAGCTCCAAAATGCAAGGATGCCATCTCCCATGCAGTCCATTTTAGGCAAATATTTTTTTTTATGATTTCTTTTTTGCCTGTAAAAATAAACAGCAGCTTGTATTTGCTGGTAACTAAGCTGCATAAATCCATATTGGTGGAAAAGCAATGCTGTTGGATTGGTTTTAGTAGCCTTAAGGTATAGAGATCCAAATTACAATAGAGAAATCCCTTATCCAAAAGACCCTAGGTCCCAAGCATTCTGAAAAATATACCGATACTTGGACTGAAAAATAACTGTACTTGTAGGACCATGAAAAAATAGAATATAATTTATTTTGTAGAATCCAACATTTAAGTCTCATGTTGTGAGACAGTCAAAATATCTGACCAAAATGTTGAATTCTATTGTAATATTGAATTAAACTGTTGTGGAAATTCAGTTACTTAAGTTAAAAGACAATGTTTATTTGACACAAACTGAGTGGGGGTAATCTATAAAGTTCTCACAGTGCATATTTGTTGCCAAATGGTTGTATTGCACATGTTGTTTCCTGAGCGCTAAAATACTGCACTGCTTTACCCATCTTTCTGTTTTTTGCGAATTCCCATTGTGCAAAAATATTTGCAAATGGTTCGCAAATTATATGGGTGTTTGGATGAGTGCAGGCATTGCGTGAGGTCATTGTGCATGAAAATAGCGGACAGTAATTAAATTCACAACTTGCGAAAACTGTTTGGCGAAAATTTTCACTGCCACCAAAGTCGTGGTTTAACTCAAATGCAGAGTATATGCATATGCAGTATATTCGCAATTTATAATTTTTGCCATATTTAAAAAGCTAATATGGTTATTCGCAGCGCGAAATTTTTTTTTACAATTCTGCTTGCACACGCTTATCCAGCTTTATAAATATAACCATGCTCAGGGCAAATATATTCACTCTATGAATCAATCTGCCCCGTGCAAAATTTATAAATGAGCCCCAGTGGATTCTGAACTCACAAAGAGCCAGAACCCTAAACAAATGAATCACAGGGTTTTATAGACATTTATAGACTAGTTAAAAGAGAGTTACTAGTGGGAGACCATAAAGATATCACTCCACAGCACAGAAAAACAAAGAACTGCTCTTACAGCCAAGCAGATGGTTCTGTCCTCAAGGCTATGGTACTAGTGTTCAAGGCTAGCTTGAGACCAGAATCCATCAAAGTCAGGGAGGTTCACAGGAGAATATGAGTGGGCCTTTTTGCAATATAAATTATCGGATTATTATAACTAAATTTGTATATCTTCCCTATAGTTAAAGAAATATTCTCCAAAAAGGTATATTGGCAGTTTGCAGAAAGTAGCCAATGTTGATACAATACATACAGTAAACTCAAAAACTGCTTCTTCTACCAGCACAAGAGTACATATTGCAATTCCACCTCGTTGAAACTGTTGATTTAATACAGCTGTACTTAAAAAGCAATACTCGAAGAGAAATACCAATAAGAAGAAATGGCTTTAACAGGGCCTAAGGCCAGAGTACATATAGGAAGAGTTGAATGAAAAAGCCTTCACTGTTTTCAAGTACACTTTAAAAGAATTATGTCTGTTGTACTTGAATAAACGTGTGCAATGCTCACAACATACAAGTTTTGTTCAATTTTCAACTGCCTCCTCAAACCAAACACATGGGCAATCTATGTTATTGCTAATCTGATCTGCTGAACAAACCGTGAAACCTGCACTGGCTTCTTTGTGATAATGCAAATTCAGCCCTGCAGCATTTGGATTTTATAGATGCTTGATTTACTAATTGAGACCTTAATCATAAAGACTATACTAATATAATAAGCTAATGCTTATAAAGTTGTTTACCATAGAATGCTGTACCATGTCATTTGTCCATAGGATCCTGTCCCCATTGGTTCATGGGTAAATAGATTTCATTTTGGCTTTTACAACTTTTTAAATGTTTTATAGATTTAAATTCAGTTAAAAAAGGCTTCTACCTACATTTTAATTTAAAAGGTTTGACAGTATTTCCTCTAAAATATATTTGGGGGCCAGTAACTTTCTATATTTCTGCATTGATGTAATACAAAGTGAGTTTTTTCACATCTTGTAATGCATAATAAACATAATAATCAGATGTTTACTCAGAAATTGCTGATGTAACTGGTACCTGCTGATTTGTTACAATGGTTACTAGACTTTGCAAATTGTTAGGTTATTCTATCTGCAACTTAGTGATATCATCATCATCATCATCATTTATTTATATAGCGCTGTCAAGATACACAGTGATATGTAACAGAATTCCAATTGCCTTTAAATAAATAGGGTGCACCACAACTTGTGTGTAATTTACCAATATAGATGATAGTTTACTTCCCTTTGGGTAAATCATGACTCATTTTTCTTGCTTTGGTGTGGATGCTTATTGCATATGCTCCAGCACTCCAATGCACCCGGTGTGTCTAATTGCCTAAAGCTGGCCATAGACGCAAAGATCTGATCGTATGAATCGAGGATTTGTACGATTTTCAGACCGCGTGTGGAGAGTCCCGACATTTTTTGTCCGACGGAGATCGGTCGTTTGGACGATCGGACAGGTTAAAAGATTTCTGTCGGCTGCCGATAATATCTCTGCATGTATTGCCGATCGTACGATTTTCAGTGGGAGACTGTCACTAGCTTTGGTTGGACATAACTTTCGTACGATTCAGCAGAATATCAGCTGATCTGTTCTTTTGTACTTTATTTGATCGGAATGGTTAGTGGCAGGTCGGGAGATGGGGAAGTCAGATCGCACGTTGATTCGTACGATCAAATCAATGCGTCTGTGGCCAGCTTTAGTGTGAGAACCACTGGGTGCAATTCAATTGGATGTGTAGGTGTAAAATGCAAAGAATACCTTAGAAAAAAACACCTTCTTAAGGCAAGTGTTTATTACAAGACTTTTTGTCTGTTTCCACCTTTAACTGTGAGTGGGGATGGGTGAATTTTTTCGCCTTGTTTCGCCAAAAAAATTACACCCATAGACTTTTATGGTGTTGTGCGTCAAAATAAATAGACGCGTGTCAAAAAATTTTGGCGCGCGACAAAATGTTTTTGACGCCCATAGACTTTAATGGGCGTCCGCAACATTTCACCAGCGGCGATTTTTTGGCGAAACGAAATGGGTCAAATTCGCCCATCCCTAACTGTGAGGAGTCTGTTTTCCTTTTCAATTGCTTTAGTAAATGGGACATTTATTTATGCATTTAGTTCATTTATTGCATTGTGTTATAAATTACTCTGTAGTAAAAAAAATTACCAGCTAGGTTACTTAACTCTCTTTGTCTAAACAAGCAAAGCCAACACCATGAGCATCAAATACCTAATGCTTTGGGACATAATGCTATGACTGCAATGGCTACATACAAGACAAACGTGCCCACAATATACAGTATATTTTTGACTGCAACAGCCACTAATTTTATTAAGTTTGTACGATTAAATGTGTACAATTAAAACTTTAAAGAAAAGTACTGAGCAGCAAAGGAGAGCAACTCAGAGTGCTAATATTATTTTGATAGCATTGACTAATTTGCAGAACATTTTGATCTATATTTTTCTCACCTAAATACTAATTTGTGCATTGAGGGATAATTAAAATAAATAAAAGCATTTACATTTTAATGGAATTGTAATTAAGATGAAAAGTTATTTTAGAAGCAGACTTACAGATAAAGCTTTTGTATATATATACTGTATAAATATATTAACATCAAAAGAAATCAGCACTCATGAAAAAAGTCCTTATCTACATCTGATGTAAAGTAGTCACACTCAAAGGTCTTACATTGGTAGAAAAATTCATTTATTCATTATCACAAGATAATATATATAATAATATATAAATAACAAACCAATAAAACTTTTATGTTTGGTATTATTGTATCATGTTATCCTAAAACAATTAAGGGGCATGTTTACTAACATTGAAGATAAGTATCTGGAGAGATTTCTGGAGATGTTGCCCATGGCAACCAATCAGCAATTAGATTTAAACAGCCACAGCCAAGTTAGAAAACAAAAGCAAAGATCTGATTGGTTGCTATGGGCAACATCTCCAGAAATCTCTCCAGATATTTATCTCCAATGTTAGTAAACATGCCCCTAAGATATATATATATATATATATATATATATATATATATATATATATATATATATATATATATATATATATATATATATATAACATAAAGCAGGATGCGGCACTCACAGGGTCATGATGCGAAAACAAAAAATCTTTATTGGACTCAACGTTTCGATCCCCCACAGGGATCTTCGTCAGGAGAAATACTGTTGTACTACTGTATTTCTCCTGACAACGATCCCTGTGGGGGATCGAAACGTTGAGTCCAATAAAGATTTTTTGTTTTTGCATTGAGTGCCTGTGAGCGCCTCTTCCTGCTTTATGTTTAACATATCCTTTATGCTGGCACCCATTCAATAAGCTAGTCAACAGTGTGCACCTTGAATTTGGGAATATATATATATATATACATATAATTATATACATACAGAAGCCAAATGGGTCTCTGCTTCCTAGGATTTTTAGACTGTACTTGTACAGTATATAGGGAAGAGGAGCCTCTGAACCAAAATTATGTAGATGAATTACTGGAGTCCTTTGGCTCAAATCTCTCAGTTCTTAGCAACCATTTAAAATAATATTAACGGACTGGTTTCCCATTATATGGGGTAGATTTATATTAATACTGTTAATGAGCATTTCTTAAGCTCCAATATATTTCATATTGATGTACAATAAATGGGTGTATACATTGAAAATACAACTGAAGTTCAATTGTTATTTTCCATAAAAAGCTTGCATTTACCCCACAGATCGGATTTTTTCACACTTGAGTTTTCATCAAAGTCAAATTTTTCCACATTCTATGAAAACGTTACTAATGTAAAGAAATGTGTATACATTAACAAAGTGTTTCAATTAGCTAAGCTTTCCATCTTTTGACTGAAACTCAGCCATGTAATCTGTTTGCTGTGTAATAGTAGCAATAGTTTAGTTTTCTTAGACCACTAATGCCCTTTCAATCAGAATAAAGGCAATTCTTTATCCTGTAGGCAAATTAGCAGGATGCCCAGAATACATAAAACAAATGTAACATTATCTTTTATCCCTTATGTTCGATTGACTTTTCTTTTGAAAGTGATTTACGTTCATATTGAGTGACACGTTATGCCCATTTTCAGGTCGGCTTTCTATGGTTTACAATCACAGGCAAAAAATGAAATGTTATCGATCAGACTGGGCTATCTGTGGTGCTGGGGACAACATGTTGTTCAATTGAAAGAGATGTATGACGTCCTTCAGTTGACGGACTCCTATAGAATTGCAGAGCTAAATCAATATAAACTCTGAGAGGAATACGTATAAAAACAGAAGTTGAGAAATTCATAATACAAGTGATTTCTATAAATTGAAAGGAAAAGCACAGATTGAGAAAAAGCATGCAAAATGCTTGTAACAGAGAAACTAACATAACAATGAGGGAAAAACTAGCTCCAGTATATTAACTTAAATCTCAGGATTCTCTGATCAGGTGACCATATTAAACTCGATAGCCAGTTACAGGTATGGGATGTATTCACCAGAATGCTTGGGACCTGGGGTTCAAATAAGGGCCTTTCAATAATATGGGACTACTACCCAATAAGATTGCTTTGCCACCTATATGATTTTTTTCAGTTCCATTACAGTCAACTACAAGATGCTGTCTTGTTATTACAAAGAAAACATAATATACTTGCACTGTAATGCACTACTTATCTAATGCATGTAAAATCCAAACTAGAGTGAGGTTGTCTTTGCATACAATTGTAATAGGACTTTCAATATGGGCAATACAATGTCTTGTCCTGCTTGTTGCATTTAACAATATGAGATATGATTTTGGCTAGAAAAATAGGTGGCATGCAGCCAGTTAAAATATAAGATTATCACTTAATAGGATGTGGGGTAGAAGATGAAATTAAAGAATGAATGTGTCATGAAAGTACAAAGAATAAACAAAATATGGGTAATGTAATGAAGAGTAGGCAGCCATACCAGGTCACTTTGCTTGATCATGTACTTTCAAAGAGAACCAGCACTTCAGGATGGAACTGCTTTCAGGCAGGCTATTGTTTCTCCTACTCAATGTAGCTGAAGGAGTCGCAGTGAGCCTTGGATTTTAACTATTAAGTGCCTGTTCTTATATCTAACAGGGAACTGTTTTTTATATTCTCATTGTTCTGCTGAAGGGCTGCTGGGGGGGGGGGAGAGGGGGTGATATCACTCCAACTTGCAGTGCAGCGGTAAAGAGTGACTGAAGTTTATCAGAGGAATAATAAAGTTTTACCACGCTTGCACACCCGGGCTCTCCATTAAATGAATGCCCAGTGCCCAGTGAAGAAGGCTTCAGTAACAGCCTTGTTGACATGTGCTCTGATAAACTTCATAAGTAATAAACAAATAATTTCACTGGCACTCACGTCCAATCCAAGCAATCCTTGCTACGTTTATTTGCGAAGGTGCAACCTTTCAGAGTAAACCCCTTTTTTTCAAGCATATAAATTGGTGTGTGCATATGCTATTTAAAACAATTAACATAATTAGCATAATTCATTTTAACTGTTTGCAGTCCAATGACCAAATTTATTGCAATTGGTCCAATTGTTAATGCTCAAAATTTTGTATGCTTGACAAAGGGGTTTACCCGGAACCGTTGCACCTTTGCAAATAAACATAGCAAGGGCTTGTCCCTGTTTGGATTTGACATGAGTGCCAGTGAAATTATTTGTTTATTACTTATGAAGTTTATCAGAGAACATGTCACATGACTGGGTGCACCTGGGAAACTGACAATATATTTAGCCCCATGTCAGATTTCAAAATTAAATATAACAAAATCAGTTTGCTCTTCTGAAAAATGGATTTCAGTGCAGAATTCTGCTGGAGCAGCACTTAACGGATACATTTAAAAAAAAACGTGTTTTCCCATGACAGCATGGATGGATAGTCCTGTTATCCAGAATGACCGGGACCTGGTGTTTTCCAGATAACAGCTCTTTCCATAATGTGGATCTTCATACCTTAAGTCTATTAGAAACATTGCATGAAATAAACCCAAGAGGCTAGTTTTGTTTCCAATTATATGAATTATTTAGATCTTAGTTTGGATCAAGTACAATATACTGTTTTATTATTACAAAGAAAAAAATGTACAATTTTGATTATTTGGATAAAATGGCCGTTCTGTAATTTGGAGCATTCTGGATAACAGGTTTCATGATAACTGGTCCCATACTTGTATACTGTATATGTATGCTATTAATATAGCATTACAAGGATACAGTGCCAAAATATTTTCTCTTTCCCTTCTTCACTGGAACATTTAATAATGTGTATTGAGTTCTTGACACTTCCAGAATGATATACAGTATAAACCACAATTTATTTGCAAACTTTAAATGTAATTAGATTTACTTCATTTGACCATTACAGCTTAGATGACAGATTTATGCCTTTTTTTACTGGATGAGAGCGGAATAGAATGTGGCAAGATCCGGAAATGATATATTTTACTTTTTAAGCCAGCAGCCAGCAGAAAGCTAACAGAAGCTCTTTGGTTTTTTTTCTATTATGCAACTGTTTAATGTTCCACATCAGGAAACTTTTAGAAAATCAATGTTACACTGGTCTTTTGGGATAGCATTTTAGAACACAGTTAACTCTAGTTATGCGTCATTAATTCCAAAACCACAACTCATAACTTTCCTTATTAGCGCTTTTTATGATCACAGTTCATACTCCTTTTCCATGGTGAGGGTATAGTATATACTGAATACAGGTACAGCATTATTTTCATAGGCATATTCGTAACTTTTCACACTCTCTGAAGGAAGAATTTGTAACTGCTATAATACACTAACATATTTATCATAGACTGATCTATCTAATAAAAAGTGTTTGCTTATGTGAGTGTGATTATGTTTATGTATGAGTAAATTTGTTTTTCTGAATGTGATATATGTAATTGCAATTGTCAATACTTTTCCTTGCTTTGGTTCAGTACAAGTTAGTTTTTGGGGAAATTTTCTGTAACATACTGAAATGCTGGTTAATGCCGAAGAAGAATAGATTTCTGTATATGCAGATTCCCCTGTGAGTCCCCCTGATTTGAATGGATGCTGTTCTCAAGCTAACCTTGGTCACTAGCACCTTGGCCTTGAAGGTAGAGCCACCTGTTTGGCTGTAAGAGCAGGGAAGCAATATCTCTATGCTCTTCCACTGGTTACTTCCTTTTTACAAGCCTATAAAAATTCTTTGTTCGGGGTTCTAGTTCATAATCCACAGAGCTTGTATCAAATAAACTTTTGTCTTTTACATCAAGTGATCTTCAGTTCCTGAATATCTATAACTTTGCAATGCAGAGAGACAGTTTTTACTAATATAGGTGGAAAGATTTGCTTGAAGATACATACAGAAGCCCCATAACGTAAGTACATTTGACACAATTTTGGACTTACCCATTAAGATCTATCTTACTGTATAAATATCAGCATAATCTGTGTTTCTTTCTAATGAAAAGCCAATTGATCTATGTTTTTTTTTTTATATTTAAAAGGGAATGTATTATAAATGGTAAATCAAGTTGTGGATAACTAGTTTTGTAAGAAATCCATAAAACAATGACTAGTATATTCCTCAGGATGCGATATTGTGGTGTCTAAAAGTTTAAAACTGGTGCTCACACAATGAAAGTCAATAATGATATTTACCCCAGGGGAAAAAGTGCATTGATTTTGATTACAAACCTGAAATTTCCATTGCTGGAAACTGGATTTGTTAACTTGAATATAATAAAGTTGCTTGAAGAAATATTCCCATCTCAGCAGCTGTAATAGGATTTCCTTCAATCTCTATGTGGAACTTAGGGAGGATGCAACACATTCCACCTGCTGCCACGGGGGACTCTCGGAAATGAGATGCAGTGATCGAAGAAAATATATTCAGAAACTTGGATTTGTAGTGTAGCCAAAAATCATGTTTTAATGTATTGGTTTGGTTGGTGCATAATATTTTGCAACTGTAGAGTTATATTGGTCTTTATTGCTAGAGGCTTGTCAAATATTTAGTACTATGAAGCTGTATTAGACCGGTTCAATCAATGAATTCCTTCTCTATCTCTCTCTCTCCCCCCCTATGGGGCAGATTTCCTAACCGGCGAATTTTCACCAGCATCACTTTGCATGTGCAAAGGCGCTCAGACTATGCAGATTCATTAATTTGCTGCGTTTCATCCTGGGCGGCGAATGCCGGCGACTTTTCATTAGCATTACTTTGGCAGTGCGAGCATTTCAAAGCAAAGATGCGCTACCGTTCATTTCTGCCTAGCGAAAATTCGCTAGTGATCTTGCGCTCAGGTCAATTTGCATACGGCGGGAAATTTAAAGTTGCATGGATGTCATTATTCTAAATGTTGCTGCAAATGGTTTAAGTTACAGCTTTATATTACAAATGTCCAGGGAACCTAAATAAAGGCAAGAGAGTTAATATAATGCCTTACATATGAGCCCACTGTAAAATGAATGTTCCATATGTTAGGAAATTTTCGGCTCACATGACGATTGGGTTAATTAACCCTCGATATTCGACTCATAGTAAATGTGCCCGATATATCAATTAATAAAAATGTTCTACAAATTTCTGGATAGAGTCCCTACAATAATCTTTTAATATCTTTTAATTGTATACTAACTGTCAAAAAGGGATCTAAAACTATATTTCTGCAAGTTTCAGTTCAAAATGATGGTCTTACCTTTCATTCCACCTTTAATTAGGCACTGTATGACCAAGTAACGTTTCCACTTGCCATATGCTTGCAAATCATAGAGTTTTTGAGAACAGTAGTGAAAGTTATCTGCTGGGCATTTTCTTGATATCAAACAGGCAAATCAAACAAAGTCTAACATGCATTAAAAAACGATCACTCTGCATGAATTTAAGATCAAGGGAATTTTTTCTTCTGTAACTGCTTTTGCGTCTGCAGTTTTGCAGTGATTTATTTCAAAGCTTTGCTATAGAGAACGACCGCGTTTTTGGTGTACAGGGGGCCCTCTTCTGGAGACTTGGACCTATCTAAAGAATTTTTCTATGTTATCAACATTACAATTCAGACTTTTGTTTTTGTTTTTTTGCAATGCTTTTACTATGCATTATAAAACAATAAATATGTCAAATACTTCTTGTTGAGGAGCAGGAGAAGTGCTACATTTTGGATAATCAAAATTCCTTCTAACCATCATGGATAATCCAACCTTAGCATGAAAGAACCCTTAAAAGGCAAATATATAGATCAAAAAGATATCTATCTGCATTTCAATGCACAGATTTAGGTCTACGGTATGATCTGAACAAAGAAAAGGAAATAATTTGCAGGATTTGCCCAAGGCTCCGCTGGCTGCATTTTATTTTAAAACAGCTTACTGAGATAAAAGTATGAACTTAAAAAAATACCTTGTAGCTTCCATAGGGGAAACTAATTCTTCTTTTGTTCCTCTGCCTGGAGACTACAAAATATCTTATATGAAGAAAACTGGGGGCACCATGATGAAAAAAAAGGGCACAATGAAAGTGAAATTAGCAACACAGGATTTAACAGTCTTTGAGACTGTATATTTCCCACTAAAGCCTGTTTTGTTATAGGATGGAAAAGGACACTGGCTGTAAAAAGGGCATTTGACATAGAAAGAAAATGGGAAAAAAAACAGTTTTCAGTCAGTCTATTTTTACCGGGTATCAGATTATGTTATGCTTAAAAAAATAAAAAGATGTTCATGAAGTCACATTGAACTACCTTCCTACAAAACACTGTGCAGTGCGTGTTGTACAAATAGCAGTGCAAATCAGTTATGAAACTGGATCTAGAATATTAACCACATATATTCTGGTTTTGGTGTGGAAAGCCTGGTTCCTAACTGTCCAAAGTGTTCCAACATTTCAGCCTCATGTCTGTAGGATAAAGATACACCAGGCAATTCGTGTTTTCACTGTTCCAAACTCAAGGTAATAAAAAGAAGAGGGTACTGTTAAGGATTGCTTGACACTATGTTAAATGGAAAACTCCACAAGAATGCCACATGGGTCTGATTACCACCCAAAGAGGCTGATTCCCTAAAGGACAAGGAAAGGCAAAAAAATAAAATCCCATTTTTACTTTCTTTAATGAAAAAGAAACCTATCTCCAATAGACTTTAATTAAAAAATGTGCATTGTTTTTATAAGAAACCTGACTGTATGCAGTGAAATTCCCCCTTCATTTACTGCTGTGGATAGGAATTGTCAGATGGTCCCTAACTGCTGAGCAGGGAAACAGTTATACTTATGAACAGCAGGGGGAGCCCCCACCTTACTTCCCAGCCATGCAGAATTCAAGTAGCTTTGTTTATGTCGATCCCTAAGCAGCCCAGACCACACTGAGCATGTGCAGGGTCAGGGAAAGATGTTTAACAAAGTTACAAGATGAAAACCCCCATGCAGAATTCAAGTAGCTTTGTTTATGTCGATCCCTAAGCAGCCCAGACCACACTGAGCATGTGCAGGGTCAGGGAAAGATGTTTAACAAAGTTACAAGATGAAAACCCCCTGTGGCCAACTTTGAAAGCATAAATAATTTGTCTGATTAGGCTTTGTGGTGCAGTAAGTTCATGTTTATATTTAGTATACAAAATACAGCATTTCTAGCCTTATTCTATTTTAGACTTTCCTTGTCCTTTAACGCACTGTTTTGTGCGTTATTCAAGACGTGTTATTTTAGGAACTATGGATCAAAGTATTTTGCATGTGCTAATAGGCATATTCTATGTTTCTGCACCGCGGTATTCTAATCGCATTGCAATACTTATAGAATAGAAATAATCCTAACACATTATTGACTAACATCCTTTAAGCGATAAAAGCATAAAACAGAGTTATAATTACTGTGAAATTTAACACTTTAGGAGTAGGCATTACTAAACAACATCAGATGGATTAATAGAGGAAGATGTAGTGAGGAGCTGTAGGGAAGCAATTAAAGACCTTTATGAGGAACTGGAGCTTTACCCACAGCCACTAACACATTGTCATGGTACCTTGGGCAGGTCCAGAATGCACTGCGTTCTGTGTCATGGAATTATATTAGGTTTCCCAGGGAAAGGACTGACTAGAATACTGTAAATAGAGACTTTCTATCCTGCCAGTGGTATCCCGAATGTCTTAGGTGCTGATTGTACTAATAACGTGTGACTATAGCAAATGCCCTAAAATATCGCACAAAATAACACATGCTATAAAATACCGCACACAATTAGACAAGTAAACTTTTAGTGAATCAATCGTTAATTCTTAAAATATAAGAAGTGATACCATTTTTACGCCATACTATAAATAAAACTCACTTTATCGACCTTTAGTGAATCAGCCCCAAAGTTTATTCATTGAATTTGGCTTCCACATTCTGCCGTTTCTATTGACTGTAAAATAAAGACTGCATGCATCAGATTTTCTATGCAAAAGCAATGGTGGTCAAAGCATGTTGGAACCATAACTATAAAATTACCCACATTATCCTTGTTATTTTCCTTGCTGTATTGCTGATGTCTTTTTAATTTGCTAATTTTCCATGTAACAAAAGCCTTTTTAGTTTCTCTTTCTATTGTAATGTGTTTTAGATGCATTAAACATGAATGGAAACAGCTAAGGTAATCCTGTGAGCAATGCAGAATGACAATCTTTCCATTCTTCAAGCACCATGCACAATGCTGTTCCCTTAAATCAGCATTTATAAGAATCCTCTAAGAAAGGAAAAATCGCTGCTTCTTTTTCTAACTGTAATTTATCAATGATTGAGTAGCAGCAAAAAGTTCTGTTCAAACAAGGACAGTGTTCTGTGTTTCAAAAGAAAAGTCACAAATAATTCATTTGTGGCAAGGCATAAAATTTAATGACACAAAGTGTAAAAAAAACATGAGAGCCTTTTTTAAGCCAGGAACACATTCATCTTTTGGGGTTCTGATGTTTATATTAAGAGCCTTGGATTAGTTGGAAATCAAGCACTATGGATGGGCAGGTAGCATGAGCACCAAGTCTGCTTTAATAAACAGTATGGATGTAGACAATGGTTCTAAAAACTATACTAGTCTCAAGAGCAGATACTGTATTTCAGTGCACTCTCCTAAGCATTACATCATTAATTGCATCACAACTCTGTACACCCACTCTCTTAGAGGATTTATACTACTAAGGATGCATCAAATCCATCATTTTTGACCTAATACCGAATGCTCCACAAAAGATTTGGCCAAATATGAAACCTAATCCAAACCCTAATTTGCATAATTTGATTTGAGTTAAATTAAAACTTTAAGCATCATATTTTAACAAAAGTGTGTCTTATTTAGTTAAATAACAGAAATTGAGTGTAATAAAATCTTACCCTGGTGGTCTAGTGGGGGGACGGCAGGGACGCCAGCCGCGACGCGCGCTTCCTTAGTGTGCGCACGCATGCGCACTTGCGTATTTAAAGGCGCATGCGTGCTGACGTAATGACGGCACCGCGCAGTGGTGCCAAATGCAAAGGTATTAAAGGGCCATTCCCACTGCTTGTCATTGCCCATGATAGGATTGTATTCCTGGTGCTCCTGAGCCTTGTGCTATTGTCTGATTCCTGTTTTGACCCCTGCCTGGCTATTTTGACTATTCTGTATTCTGGATCCTGACCTTGCCTGCTTTCGACTACTCTACAGTTTAACCCTTCGATTGATCACCCGGTTTTGACTCTTTTGCCTGTTTGACGATTCTTGTTATCTGCCTGCCTCGACCCAGCCTGTCTGACGATTCTGTTGCCTGATCCTTTTGTACCGTGACCTTCGGCCCAAAAAGACTTTGCTAACAGCTGTGCCCCTTCGCTAGCCAGACCATCTCGCCTTGCACCCCTCGTTAAGTCCAGGTGGCACCCAAGTAAGCTGAGGGCTCCTCCCGAAGCCCAACGGTGGCCACACTACTGGTGAAGCCGAGACCAGGGTGCTTGGCATTTGTTCTGGCATCGGGTGCCGGCCGTGACATTGAGGAGAGGACTTAACCTCCAGGACTGTATCAATGAATAAAGAATGTCATATCCAAACGATTTAAAAAGGCAATATTTATTCACAACCATGCCCCAAATGTTAATTAAAAACAAATATAAAAACAAGGTGCAGCATATGGGAGGAGGGATCCCTCAGTTTTAAATCATTTTACCCCACCACCCGCTTTATGTAAAGCGGGTTAAAAGAACCAATGATATGCATAGTAGTAATGGCTGTGGAACAGACTCCAAAGGTGTGCCCAATTATTCACAAGTAACTGTCTTCACAGACCCAGGGGTCTGTTCCACAGCCATTACATATCATTGGTTCGTCTAACCCGCTCCCTCCTCCCATATGCTGCACCTTGTTTTTATATTTGTTTTTAATTAACATTTTGGGGCATGGTTGTGAATAAATATTGCCTTTTTAAATCGTTTGGATATGACATTCTTTATTCATTGATTCAGTCCTGGAGGTTAAGTCCTCTCCTCAAATTTTGTTATTTAACTTTGTTATTTTGTGGACACTCCTTGTACTGTATCTGTATCAATGATTATTATCACAATTATCTATGGTCTGGCTTGCTTATTCTTAAAGTGAAAGTGTGTCTTATTTAGCTGTCTTTAAAGCCACATGTTTAAAAGTTTTCAGCCAGACCAAATCCTAATTGTGCTTGGCTAGGCCTATATATGTATATAACATTGGAATATCACACCATGTTGCTTTACACTTTAATCAATGGTAAACTAATAAAAAGGGCTGATTAAAACTCTGTGGCACGGTGTTGGGATAAAACCATGATATAAGCATGATATAAAATGTTTCAGTCATTACATAACAATTAAGTACTGTAAATGTTTAGCTTATGGATTTGGTTTTCTGTAGGATACTCCATTAATAATTGTTTACTTGCATTCATTCTTCAAAATCTTTTTTCAAGTTGAGTTTAAGGACATAGTTTTTTCTATTTCATAGATTGCCTAAGCAGTTGTTATTAACAATGTTTTGCCACCAAATGTTCAGTATCACATGTACTCCTTGTAAAGCTGCTTCATCACTATATAATAGTCAGTGTTGCTGTGAACACTTACCTAAATGACACGCTCTGCATATTCAAGAGGAACATGTTAAAACAGAGGAAAAGTGGTATGGGTCCTTAGCATGGTACAAAGCTGGTTAGGAAATGCTTTTTCTTGATTATTGATTTTTTTTTTCCTATGGACTTCAAGTGTGGGAGACCCCCCTCTTCAACCGGTACCCTGCAATCATACACCATACAGGCTGGCTATCCACTTATTTGGCTTAACTGGCCCATGATAGGAGCATAATGTGTGTATTTGTAAGGGATGAGGATGCGAAAGTAGCACTGCCTTGAAGAATCATTTTTTATTTCTGAGTGGAACACTTTTTCCCTACTATAAAATGAGGTCAAACCATGTACAATATAATCCAAATGAGAGAATAAAATGTAGTGCATCTGTAGGTTCTGAGATTACAGAAGCCACAGTTTTGTCATATATTCAATTACAGAGAAGTCCTGCTTTTTTCTCCACCATTTCTTCAAACTTTTTGCTACAAAAAGTGGTGGTTTAGTAAATCAGCCTGCTTTACTAAACCACCACTTTTTGTAGCAAAAAATTTGAAGAAGTTGTGGAGAAAAAAGCAGGACTTCTCCGTAATTTAATATATGACAAAACTGCAACAATTCTGAATCCTAAAATATTTCAGCTAAAACCTTTTAAAATCACGTAGATGGAAATGGCAGATTACTCTCTTACAACTGGAAGATCTTTTGTTGCTTTGTGGTTTTTGAGGTTTTCAGGTGTTTTTGACACTGACTTTTGTGCGACAATACAAAAAAAGTCATGGTTATCTTGCGACTAGATGAAAAAGTTGTGGCTTTCCCAACTTTTGCACAGTTGAGCTGTTTTAGTTTGGATCTTTTCATAAATGACTGACATTTGTGGAAACAAGGATGTATTTAGGTTTGGTGCCACCCTAGGCACCAGACCATAGTGCGCCGACCAGTATGTGGAATTACATCACTTCTGGTGATACAGTTCGTCACTTCTGGTGCTCTGAACTGGACCACAAAAATGAGAACATTTTTAGTTTTAGTAAATCCTCCATAGAGTGACCAAATGTAAATAATTCTTCAGTCTATGGGACAAATTCACTAAGGGCCATTTTTCACCAGCGACTGCTTCACCAAACTTCGTGCCACTTCACCAGGCGCAAATTCGTTACCACTACGCTAATTCACTAAAATGCAAAGTTGCGTCTCGGCAGCCAAATGCTGGCAACTTTTCACTAGAGTTTCTTCGGCAGAGCGAGCATTTCCTAGCAAAGTTTCACTAGCGTGCATTTCTGCCTAGTGACTTTGTTAGTTCTCTTGGGATTAGGTCAATTTGGTACATATATGTCGTATAGACGTCCAAGGAACCATAATAAAGAAATAAAAGATCCTCTTATGTCCTAGACATAAGCCCATCCTAAAACAAATGTGGCATGCCCCTCAAATGTCTGGAAAAAAATGTTAACAGAAAAATCTTTAAAAGTTGGGAATTTTGAAGGCAATCCTGCTTTAGAAAATGAAAAATCGCCAGCGTCTTTTATGACTTTCTTGCATACAGGATATGATGTCACTGACATAAGATTGAGGACAATGACAATGTTCGCCTCAGTGAAAAGTCGCCTGACGATAGCGTACGAATGTGCACTAGCGAAGATCTCTTTTGCAAGTGAACTGCTGTCTACGTCTGTTAGTAAATTGGTGATGTCCCTGCGGATGAGGTTTCTGGCAAATTGTCACTTCGCCCTTTAGTAAATCTGCCCCTATGTGTATGCAATCATATGGATGATTCTGCAAAGAAAAGTTTGTTTGCCAGAGAAACTAACCTGCATTATGGGGACATCACCCAATTGTTTTCATTTTCTTGAGAAGTTTCCTCATAGAACCAAGGAATCAGAACATAGTAAATGAGGTGGAAGAAGCCCCTTGTATTAAATGCTTAGTAAGTACATTTCCCTATAGATAACCATGGCTCATTTATATATATATATATATATATATATATATATATATATATATATATATATATAGTTATATATAGTTATATATATATATATATATATATATATATATATATATATATATAGTTTTATATATATATATATATATATATATATATATAGATATATAGATATATATAGATATATATATATATATAGATATATAGATATACAGGAATGGGATCCATTATCCAAAAACCCGTTATCCAGAAAGCTCCAAATTATAGAAAGGCCATCTCCCATAGACTCCATTTCATGCAAATAATCCAATTTTTTAAAAATGATTTCATTTTCTCTGTAATAATAAAACTTGTACTTGATCCAAACTAAGATATAACGAATCCTTATTGGAAGCCAAACCAGCCTATTGAATCTATTTAATGTTTACATGATTCTCTAGTAGGTATAAAGATCCAAATTACGAAAGATCCATTATCTCTGGAAACCCCCAAGTCCCAAAGTCTCCTGACAACAGTTCAAACTGAACCTAAATGCGTTGATGTCCACCAGCAAAGATGTTCAGATAACTTTTGCTCTAGAAAGATGAGATCATTATTTCACATATATTTTGTACAAATACATACTATGAAATGTTTGTATTCTATCCTTTCAGTGTTATGTCAAAATTATTTGCAAAATGGCTCTCTTGTCTTTATAGGGTGAAAATGTCAGGTGTCCATTTCTATGTAATGTGCTAAAATCCTCCCAGGGTGAAAAAAATAAATAGAAGCTGCTTGATAAAGAATTGAAAATGCAAAACAAATGAAATATGAAAGAAATATAAGAATGGATGCCAAACGTGTTTCATTAGATGGGTGATACTAAATAATAGAAGGATGTCTGTTACTGGAATATGAGACTCACACTATAAAGCTTAAAGGCACAAAGAAATTGAAAAATATTTAAATATGGATACTGCATAATTTAGACTGTTCCCTTTTATTGAATGTCGGTATAAGACAGTATACATTTTTTCATAACCATCATTCATAATTGTGACAGGATACATCCTTATCTTGGTAAAAAAAAATAATCATATTACAAGATTTTAGTGATTATCAATGATTGCTGAAAGTTACTTTGTGGTTATAGAATTCTGCACATTAAATCCTATGAACCACTACTGAAACTTTAAAAAAAGCAAGTTTCAATTCACTGGCGTGATAATGGACTCATTTATAATAAGCAACACAGTTTGGACTTCAGTACTCATTATTACTCAGTAGGGATGCACCGAATCCACTATTTTGGATTCGGCCGAACCCCCGAATCCTTGGCGAAGGATTCGGCCGAATACCGAACCCTATTTTGCATATGTAAATTAGGGGTGTGAAGGGGAAAACATTTTTAACTTCCTTGTTTTGTGACAAAAATTCATGCAATTTCCCTCCCCGCCCCTAATTTGCATATGTAAATTAGGGTTCGGATTTGGTTTGGCTGGGCGGAAGGATTCGACCGATGTAAGGGTGCTTTCAAAAGAAAGGGATCTGCAGCAATTAATTTGTATTAATTAGTATGCCATAACTCCTACTTTTCCCAAGAGTTCACCTTAATAAAATGACAAAGTTCAGTTTAATTAATTTATACTTTCAAAATTTGTTGTAAATCCCAACATGTCTTCATCCCTATATCTGCAATTTTTCAGGCACGTGGAATTGACCACACGTTTTTGAGGAATTTTCCATAAGAGCAATAGCAAAATCTCCTTGTGTAAAATGATAACGTTCAGTGTATAAAATTTATATTTTCAAGGCACAAGGTCATAATTTGTTGTAAGTACCAACATTTCTTCTCGCTATATCTGTAATTTTTCAGGCATGTGGAATTGACCACACACATTTTTAAGGAATTTTCCATGAGAGCAATAGCAAAATCTACTTGAGTAAAATAATACAGTTCAGTTTTATTTAATTTATACTTTCAAGGCACAAGGTCCTAATTTGTTGTAAAGCCCGACATTTCTTCTTCCTATATCTGCAATTTTTCAGCCATATGGAATTGACCACACAAATTTTTGAGGAATTTTCTATAAGAACAATAGCAAAATCAGTATACTAAAATGTGAAATCAGTTCCATGTCTATTGGGGAGAAGCTCAGTAAATGTAAGCAATACGATATTAACCATTTTTATGAACAAATGAGAGATGTGATGTTCTTTTTCCATGTTTCAGTAGGATATATATATATAGTTGATACGTAGTTCCAAAATGGCAGCTACAAAAATGGCCACCAAATGACTCTCTTCTCCATCTGACATTTCTTGCACAAGTTGCACAGAGCAGACTGCAGTTATCCTCTAATTTGTTTTATTTTTTAAAAAGCCACTGAATGTATTATGAGTGCCATTTCTACTTTTATTATTTAATCCAAAATCCCAATAACCAGCAACAAAATATCATTCTGATCAAATATTCGATTCCCAATACAGAATTTGTTATTCCAATTCTGATTCTCAAACATTATAAATGTATTAGAAACTGTGATGTTGCTCACCTAAAACCTAATCAAACTCACCATACATGTGATAAATACGTGTGACATCTATAAAAATGTAAATTGCATTTGTTGTGTAGTTGCCAGGGGTTCAAATTATTTCATGTTAACATATTTAGACAAATTGGCTAAAGGTGTTGACAAAGCTGCCCAAAATAACGTTCTCCTCAGTGGTTTACACGGGCTGCTATTTAAAGAATACGCACTAGTAATTAGTTAGCTTAATTGCCACGTGTGTTTATGTTTTCACTGTGATGAAGTGGTGAATGGGGAATGGGCAGAATATTATCATAAGTAACATGCGCCGCAAATAAATCTTTCATAAAATTAGGTCGACACTATCCTACAATACTTATGCTGAATGTGTGATTACGCATTAAGATGTTTTTGCATATATCACTGTGTCTGTTTAAGTAGTTACGTAGTTAATTTGGGTTGAAAAAACTCCATTGAGGAGGGGTGCATCATTAGACCGGAGAGTGCAGATCCGCATATGTGGTTCTTAATGTTACCAAGCACAGCCATTTGCTACCAATGATAATGCAGGTCTTGACTGGGAGTCAAAATAGGCCATAGTATTCCAATATAGATAGGCAAAATCAGCTTTTCACCAGCCCATTAAATAGTGACTTACTATGGCATCTATTGGCAGCCCCTCTGGCATTTGCCAGAACCCACAGGTTGCCAGTCCGGGCCTGTGATAGTGTCCAGTCTAACAATTGCCATTTTGCATATATTGATGCTTATTATATTTAAAGGGATACTAACATGTTCTTAAAATTGATAGGAACAGATTATTATAATACTGCTGGGCACTTCACACTGATTTTCCCTGTGGTCAGTTTTCTTGCGTTCAAATGCAGGAGAAGACAGGACAAAATACCCTTCAGTACAAGCCAGTTCTATGTAATAATGGTCAAAATTGTCTTTCCTATAAAAGCCTTCCCAAGTCCAGTCTGTGGTACTTGCGTCTGCACTTAAAAATGTCTTGCAGTATATATCAGGTAGAGCAGGCTCCATACTATAACTCAACCTGGCCCAGCATGAAGGCAGTGTATATCTTTCTCATATTGGCTAATTGTCTATTATATATACATTAATAACATATGATTGACTAATGCTACACTATGAGGATTGAATCCTTATTAATATCCCAAATATTGTTGCCATTAATACTTTTTTAGTGTTGTACAGCTTTATAGTTACACATCAGGTGCATATAGACTTTAGGGAATACTTTCCGTATTAAAATACACAGAGAATGAGTCACTCGCGCCCATGGGTTTTTATAAGAAACTGAATCCTCCACAAAGATTTAGGGCACATACTAAAATGGAATCGGCCACTAATTGGAATTTTAGAATTTGAGATAATTGCTAAAAATGGCATCAATTTTGAACAAACAATTGTTGTGTTCATTTGTCAGGTTGTTAAACTTACGTGAAATCAACTGGAACTCTGAAAATTCAGCTGAATCTGAATCCTGTAAAGTTTTCTGGGATTAAGTTGAATGCTGTAGTTAGTGCTTTCCCCAGTTCACATGCACAGAAAAGTAGGGAAATCGATGTTTATTTTAAGAAAATGTAGACGTTCATAATCAGGTTGAGTTCAATTTTAGATTTAAAAAATTGTATAGTATATGTATAGCTTCTCTCGCCTCTTTTATACTATCCACACACTACACCACTGATATGTTGTCATTGTGGATGCATGCTGCATGGCTGCACTACCTGCATCATGCATTTGAGCTGATTACAGTCAGTAGCGCAACACATGGCTTTAATACCTTGTGTGTGTTAAAGGTTATGTTGAAGAAACTGGACATTCTTCACGTCAGTACTTTTTATTGTATGTCACACAACACAATAACAAACAGAGTGCAAAGGGGTCATTCTGAAAAACTATATTGGGATTTTAAAGGAGAAGGAAAGTTCCAAGACAGTTTATTGGCAACAGATTAGCAACAATAGTGCAAGCTACAATGCTATATTTATTCTGCAGAATGCTTTACCATACCTGAGTAAACAGCTGTAGACACTGTCTCTTTTTATTTAAGATAGAAGCTGCCATATAAACTTGGTGTGACATCACTTCCTGCCTGAGTCTCTCCCTGCTTACTTACAGCTCCGAGCTCAGATTATAGCAGGGATGGGAGGAGGGAGGGGGAGAGGAGCAAACTGAGCATGCTCAAGCCCTGCCTTGGAGGTTTATGCTGAAAACAGGAAGTCTGATACAGAAGCCCATGTGTACACAATAAAATGAAAGAAATACTGTGTTTCTTTTGTCAGGGGACTCAAAGCAGCATTACTTTGAGGGTTTACTGGTGTATTTATATAGACCTTTCTGATAAAGCATACTTAATTTTAGCCTTTCCTTCTCCTTTAAGAGGGATAAGGAGTAAGCAATTGATTGTGTTACAATATTGTCATGTGGTAAAACTCAGTATGAACTGGATGGGCATTAGATGATGATGGATCTGTTTATACATTACATGTTGTAGGTTATTAAATAATCCCAGTCTGGCATCTTGGTAATTTATTTCACAGCCATTTGTGTTAAAGAACTTAAAGAAATAGATCTTTGGGAGCTCCCTGTGCCTTTGACTTATGTATAAAGTAAAATAATAATGAGTCAGAATGACCACATAAGAGTAGGCCCTTTGTTCCACCTAGCGTGATACTAACAACAAGTACATCAACAGGCGCCCTAGGCAATCTGGCCGTCTCACCCTCGTATGCGTACGACCGCGGCAAAGGGGACAGCAATGGACAGGAGGGAGTTTAGAGCAGCGAAGGGGAGGGAGGAGTGAGTGGCGGAGGGATGAGTGAAAGGAGTTAGGGGAGAATGACAGAGGAGTGGGTGACAGAGGGAAGGAAGGGGAATAAGACTGAGGGGTGCAAACACAGACTAGAGGTAAGCAGAAGACAATTTTAGAAGTAGCTGCCCGGTGCTCCCCTATCATTGTGCCCTAGGCATCTGCCTTTACTACCTACCCTTAGTTCCAGCCCTGTACATAGATGCAAACAACCCTGACATGCCAGGTAAACCAACCAGCATGCCAAGGGATGTCTGATGCCCTATAACACCCAATAACACCCTCAAGTTTTCCAATTGAATATGGGGTAGGACAATTTGAATGAACCTCTGTGAGGACAAAGTGTAACCTACATTACAAGCAAGAAGTGATCAGAAGTCACTTTGTACTACTTTGCACAAACTACTACAGAACACACTTGTTGTGCTGATATTAACTTTCAGCTGTAATCTACAGGAGAAAGCATAGACCTGTGATTGTTTCAACTTCTCTACAGCCTAATTTGCCCTTCTTACAATCTTTCCCTAACGAAAACCTTGCAGTTCAGCAGTATAATTACAGTAATGGCACAGAAAAATCCAATAGTCTTGTTTTTATCTTCCCAAACAAAATCCATTTTATTCATGCTACGCTCCTGGAAAGGTAATGTGGGTTTTATCGCAAAGCATTATTCGCAAGGCATTGAAAGTTTGGCGTCTGATTTTTACTTTTTCCCTACACAGAAATATACATTAAAGGGGTTGTCCATCTTTGAGTTAAATTGTAGTATGATGTAGAGCGGGATATTCTGAGACAATTCGGAATTGGTTTTCATTTTTTATTATTTGTAGTTTTCGTAGTTATTTAGCTTTTTATTCAGTAGCTCTCCAGTTTGCAGTTTCTGCTGTCTGGTTGCTAGGGTCCAAATAACCCTAGCAACCATGCATTGATTTGAATGGAATATGAATAGGAGAGGGCCTGAATAGAACGATGAGTGATAGAAAGTAGCAAGAACAATACGTTTGTAGCCTCACAAAGCATTTGTTTTTATATGGGGTCAGTTCGTTTGAAAGCTGGCAAGAGTCTGAAGAAAAAGGCAAAGAATTAAAGCAACTATAAAAAAATAAATAAATAATGAAGACCAATTGGAAAGTTGCTTAGAATTGGCCATGCTATAACATTTTAAAACCGCCCCTTTAAGCATTGTTAGTGTTCTGTGCCTATGCCTGCCTAACAGAATTATTTTCCATGTATGATTCAAATACTAAACTCACATTCCATTCCAAAAAAGCATATTTGTTTGATCTGATTGGCTTTTTCCACAGGACACCATCACAGTCCTTGACGTGCATGGCCTGTTTGTAAGCTCTCTATAGTCTTTATTGTGTTACTCCGTTTCAAGACATCTCCAACTACAATCAATAGAAATGACCTCATATACTCTCTCTCTCTCTCTCTTTCTCTCTCTCTCTCTCTCTCTGTCTCTTCTGCACACTATCATACTATCACAGCTCTCATTTCACTCCACATATTCACGTAATGAGAGGGCTGGCTATCAGAATGTTGATCCTTGCACCAGCTGGACAGGCATTATGACTGAGAAATTCCAAAATAACTTTCCAATTGTTAGAAGATACGTAGAACCAAATGTTTGTCTATCGGGTATGTGTTTTCCAGGATACTTTATTGAACATGCTTAGCCTGAAATGTAAAGCATCTGTAATTAAGCTTGACTCTCTTCTCCCTAGAGTTTTGGCTTATTGGGAACTCTGCTCTCTCTCTCCTTTTTTCTGTCTATATTAGCCTTAGAATCCATTTATTTCTTGTCTCTGCAACCTGTCAGTCCGCACAGACATACTGAAATTGCTTCTAATAACATATATACAGTTCTATATATATACTGTTAAAAGGATATCAAATTATTATTCACCCCTTTTGAGAATTCCCTAGCAAGTAAATTCACAAGCCTTATGCACATCAGAGAAACAACAACAAAAATCTATCCTCCCATAACGTATTAATTAAAAGAACACATATCTACTTCATTGCCAAAGGACACACATGCCCCTACTTCAAAGCCAAGTCTTAAAGCACAAAGTCATCTTTTATGTGCAGCCGTTAAAAAGAAATCCTTATTGCTAAGCA